>QRDG01001183.1:0-102160 GCA_012064385.1 Puccinellia tenuiflora
GTTAGAAATATCTACTATCCGAAAGGCGGAAGGTTTCCTTTTTTCTCCGAATTTTGATGGTCACGCGATTTTACCGGTTCTGACGCGTGGATGCATAGGCGTTTCGTTCCTACCGTGGTTCTGATGGTGGTGGGACCGACAACTGATCGGTTTCAAGTTTTGTCTCAATAACGTGGTGGATTTGGTCTCTGCCTGCCGCACCGCTTTGGCTTTCCTCTATTCTCGGCGCGTTCTGGAAGACTCCCGTCGAGGCCAGCGCCCTCATCCCCTCTTCCGATAGGCCTTTTAGCTATCTCGCACACGAGCGAGGCGGTGGGCGTCGCGAACCAGAGGAAACGCCACGGCCACGCCCGCAGATCTGTCTACAAGACCACGCCCGCAGATCTGTCTACAAGTGCCCGCGCCGGTGGCCAGCGTGCCGGTTAGCCAGCGTCGACCGCAGCCGCGCGCCGCCGTATGGACCATCCTCCTCCGCTTCCCCTGCGGCAGCACTACCCCTTGCGCCGCAGCGGTGGCTCTTCGGCTGGGAGGAGAAATCCTCCGATTGGGCCGACGGGCACACCGGCGAATGCGCTGTTCTTTGTTGGCAGTGATGTTTCTTCTAATGCTAGGGGTGGTCGAGGGGCAGGTCACCACACGAGGGCCGCGAGCGCGGTCGTGGTTGCTCCGGGTGTTTGCAGCCGGCTGCTCCGGCGGGTATGGTGCTTCTCATCGTCCCCTCTGTCTCAGGTACACGACGCGTCTCCCTTCCTCTCATTTGAGCCGCCTCTCTCTGCCAAGCCTAAAGCCGTCAGGCCTCCGGCAGGAAGAAGATGGACTGCAAGGAGGAGCCGCCGTGCAGCTGATGCTTGTGTTGCAGGCGGAGAACACGTCGACCGACGTCTC
Source organism: Puccinellia tenuiflora (assembly GCA_012064385.1). Taxonomy (NCBI): domain Eukaryota; kingdom Viridiplantae; phylum Streptophyta; class Magnoliopsida; order Poales; family Poaceae; genus Puccinellia; species Puccinellia tenuiflora. Next base: position 886 of record QRDG01001183.1, read on the forward strand.
GAGTTGCACGTGCGGGCCATGTCATTCTCTTGGTCAAGGTTCCCATCCCGGTGGCTGCATCAGAAAAAATTTCCAGGACGACGAGGCTAGCGTACATGAACGAGCAGGTGAGCTGCCAGGATTTTTATTTTTGCTCTCCGCTCATGCTTTCCCTCCCTCTAATTGCCCCCTCTTTATTCTTCTTATCTCTCTCCTTTTTAATCATCATTTCGATCTCTCTATTTTCTCCATATGTTTACCTATCTATGTGATGTGGTATTGTTAATCTGATTGTTGTGTTCCAGGCATAGCATAGACCAGGCAAGTTCCATCCTTTAGAAAAGTGCAACAAATATGAGCATTAGCATATTAAGTAGGATTATATGTAGCTTTCATTACTTAGCTGCCACTGTTCTACTCTTAAAGTTTCACCGTCTTCTAGCAGTTGTGGTCCTACCTTATTCCTTGGACATTACGAGAAAATTATCTGAATTTGGGAGATCTAGCATTTTGTCAGCAAATTATATGGTGATGTGATTCAAGTGAACAAAGTATAGAACTACTTAGTCTGTATAGTTCTTTTGAGTCAAGTGTTAGTTTGCATAGTAGGGATTTTTTTGGTGCTTTCCAGAGTACATCGTATTCTACATTTTTTCTCGCTATCTCCAATGCCAAGTGGATTTGAACATTTTTTGAAAACAAGGATAGGTATTGAACTGGATAAAAAATGTCCATCCTGGTGTGTAGGGAAAATTCAACAAGGAATCAAAGTTCGTAAGGATTGTCGCAATGCAGTCCGCCTAATCATTGTTCTATGTTCCTTTGCCTTTAATGATGTTTGGTTTCAAAATTCGGATATTATGCTCACTTATTCATAGTATCAAGTGAAGCTAATACTCTCAAAATATTTGCTTGGTACATACAATACTTGCCAAGATTCCAGTTTTCATTTGCTCATTTGGTTTAGATTTGTTACTTGCAGGTGATCGCCGTGTTGGATTTTCCTTGGTTGGATAATTATTTGTGTTTCAGGGGCTTGCTAATTGATCGCCGTGTTGGATTTTCCTTGGTTGGATAATTATTTGTGTTTCAAGGGCTTGCTAATTATTTTCATCAGCTGATTGCAACAAGGTGAGTAGCATGGGCTCAAGACGACTTCGGTATTTAAAAAACTTGATGCATCATGTATGGAATAGGCAGTTTTCCAGTTTCAAATATCCCATTCTACATAGGCTACAAAAATCGCGACCTGAAGATGTCGTCGCACGAATAATTGGTTGATGATAGGGTTGCTTGCCAACCTCTGCTAAATAGTGCAGCATGAGGTTACTATTAATATCTTCTTAATGATAGGCGAGACCAACTTATACCTCTCCTAGAAGCAATATTAAAACCTATAGAACGGTTTTGTTTTCGAGTTAGTTTAGTAGCTCACATCAGGCTTCAGTACTCGACAAGATATATGATTCCATAGGGTTTCAGTAGTTTTACCTTTTCTACAATGGCATTGCACTGATTCTTTACTAAATATGTGAAACGAAGGAAAAAGCTTTGCCTTATCTATTAATTAAGAAGAAGGTGCCCGGTTTATTAGCGGGAGAAACCAGACGAAAACCATAAAACAAACACCACAGGGAGAAGCCCTGTGTTTACTAAATAGACTATGTGTGTTTCATTACATGATACTTCTGTCTGTTCTCCACAATTTTTTACTGTTGCCTCATAACTGCATTTTTGTGAAGTATTCTTCTTTACTTGCATTTTTTCCCAGATGTTCATGTTTATCAAAAAGAATCTGAAAGCACAAATTTATGTACTTTCATGTTGTAGCTATGTTCCAGTGTTGTGTTCTTCAATTCACCTCCAGAAGCATAAGCATGCCTCCTGTTTTCAAGAAGTTCTAGGAGCAAGTTACCTTGGGCTGGAGTATGGAAAGAAGCATGCTCGATTCTCACATGTATATACAAAACAAAAGCTTTTTTCTTCTCTTACTATTGGTTGCCATATGCAGTTCTCTGCTCAATAAAAGCATGAATCTGAGCAGGTATGAGCAGGTATATTCCTAAAGTCTTCCTCAAATGTTATTTAATTATGTATTCTTCTCATGATGTGTTAGGTTCAACTTGCAAAATACTATACATCATGAATGTAAACAATTGGCATCTTGGACTGCTATTGATAACTCATGTTTATGTGGTGATAGAAAGTTGCACTGTATATTTCTCTATGGTACAATAAGTTATGATGCATCTGGCAGGATATAATAGTTCCAGTAATTTTCTCTTACTTGCGTATTTTTGATTATTAGATAAAAAACGGATAGTGGGTTGAAATTTTCTCAGTAATTGCCATAGTTTTGCATGAGTTTATTTTTATATTCATCGCCTTCTGTACATATTATTGGTTGTTTGACCGGGTCTTGGTTTGCAACCACAAGCTTTTGTTGTTACATTGTACAATAAACAGAGACACTACCTGGATATTAGTAAAATTACTAGCTTAAGATAAGAATCTGGGATTGTTGAGGTGTTTTGGTCCTTAAGCGCTTTTGTTCCATTCATCTAATAGAAATTGCATGTTGTATTTTATTATAGTTTTATAACGGGTCAGCGTTATTGATTAGGGAGTAACGGGAATATCAATGGAGTGGCAATCCTGATGGTCCCTCCGTCTCATTTTACAATGCCTATATTTTTGTTAAATACAATTAAGTACGCCCCTAATTATAGATAGAAATGATGAAAAGAATATGGGAGAGAATAATTAGTATGTATGGTTAAATATAAATGATGAAAAGAAATAACTGTGTAAAAAATAGAGAAGAGTCACCAGTTTTACATGCAAGTTTCATATTCTCAAAGAAGATCGCAAAATTTGTAGTCCTTGTAATTATAAATAGAGGTGAGGGAGTAGAATTTAGCTGTCACACAATGTATGCTTTTGATTACTGTTTCGAGTAGTGATGTGTTGTTATGAAATTTATTTCAAAACCATTTCAAATTAATATAGCCATGGTACTTTCTTGTAGGTCTTTTATTTCATTATTTCCATACCTAGGATCGGTGGTTAGATATCTCCAACATAAAAAAAAAGACAAAAATTATGTTATTCGTTGAATTCTTAGGTTACAACTTGAATTGTTACTGCTTCTCATAAAGCTCAATTTATAGAATTTTATTCAGAGTCACTCAATTTTGAGATATTTCTGTGGTTAGGTAACAGGTCTCAAGCCTGAATTCCACTACGGTGATTTGCAAGATTACTATAGTTGTCTAACTCAATTTTTTGACAAGAGGAGCGATGGTGGATGGTGGAAGGACTCATATTCATAAATTTTAATTTTTCTAACCAATGCTTGCACAAAATATACTATTTTTGTTCACTTGTGGAAGTCCCAGTATACTGTACATATGTACAGTAGTGCTGCCGCAAATCATAGCCAACCATCTGAAGATCTGTCAGAGATGATGGGAATCAAGCTAAAGCTAGAAAATCTTCGATGAGAAGTTAGCATTAATTGGCGGCAATGCTAAATGATTCTTCTCTGCAACGTGGTAAATCACCATGACTAGAGGTCCTTAGAAACTTGAGAGAGTGAACCAAAGGTATTGCCAGGATGGTAAGGACGGGTTGGTGCATCCTCGCCAACCCACGGTCGTGCCTGCGTCTTTGCATTCTTGGGTTGGCACACACTCTTCTAACACAAGGCCATGAGTTTGAGTGAGAAGCTTTATGTTGCTCTTTTAACTATCAATGCTAAAGATGACCGGGTATTGCAGAAGATGTTGTACAAGGCATTGTTTTTCTATATGAATTCAGCTCAGATTCCTTATTCACAATCGACTTTGCATGAGCAAAGAGGATACTTATTGATGCTACTCCCCGGATCCGAAATAACTGTGGAGCATGTACAGGAATTTGTATTAGCGCCTTGTAGTATTTCCAAGACACTTCAAAGTGGACAGGAGGTAGTAAATTTTTTGCATGCCCTTTCGGCAAAGTTACAATGATATCGATAAGAATGTTACGTGCTATATTGTTGCAAATAAAATTTACCTTCAGATCTATGTCTACTACCTTAATTAGGATGACCGGCACTGCGCGGCGTGACGCCGCGCCGGCCTTGGCTAGTAGGCTTTAAGTGTCCAAGCGTCGTACAAACGCATGTGTCCGCACTGTCACATCCCTTTGCCCGTACGGACGCCTATGTCCGTACAGGCGCCTCTTCCCTATGTCGGTGGCCTCTTGAGGCACCCCTTCAACTTGTATATATACCCAATTGATCAATTGAAAGAACAGACAATTCACTCAATCGATTACATCTCTTTTTCACTTGCAACACGTTATCAGCACACTCGCTACTGAGCGAATTCGATCCAGAGAAGAACTGGAAGAAAGGATAACAGGGGCGTCCGTCTCCATCGTTCGAAGAAGAACCATGCAGGGAAGAAAAGAAGGGATTGGAAAACCAGAAAAATCGGTAAGAAAAAATGACCTGAGGCATCCTACCGCCGTTTTGTTCCACTCCTTCATGAAGAACACGCCTGCGAACTCGCCGGGATAGAACAAGATCGACAGGGAAAACAACAGGCAAATGGTGAGAAAGAACTACAATGCCTGGGGATTTTCTTTCCCTGTTTCTTCGTCTTCTTCGCAACGACAGCCGTCGCTGCCGTTTCGAGGTCACCGCGCCGCTGCCATCTCCGACCCCAGCGGTCGTTGAAGTTGCCGTGCCGCCGCGCCTCCCATCGCCAACACCCGTAGTCCAGGATAATGTCGTGCCGCCGGGATAACCGCCCACACCGTCCTCCGCGGGTCGCGGCTCCCCTGCCACACCTCCGCCTTCTACGCGCACAAGCGCTCGCCGCCACCTCGTGGCCCTCGGCGTCCCGCCGGCGCCCGGGCTCGTGAACGGCGCCTCCAACGGCATCCCGCCCAGCACCCACCTTCCTGGCGACTCCTCCTCCGAGGACGAGCGCGGCGAGAGCTCCGCCCGTTGCCGGTGATGCGGCCGCTCGGTCGTTGGGACCTACGCCTGTGTCGGTCGTGGGAATTGGGGATCGAGATGTGGCTGGGAATTGCTTCCTGGTCATTCTCTCCCCTTATCCATTCGGTTGACCAGGCTAGTCCTTCCGATGGCTGCCTATTGGGCCCATCTGCATGTGTATTGGGCTCCTAAAAGCCCTTGCGTATTAGCTTAATTGCTTCACTACTTAAGCTTTTCTAGCAAATTAGTTTTCTAACATAGTTCTAGCAGAATTAAATCTGTTTTAGACAAGTTGATCACAGTACATATATTTATTTCAGTATTGTGTTTTCTGTTGAGTATCATTTATTCCAGATTCTAAGTTACTGTAATATATTTCCACGTTTTCACGTGTCGAGACTAATTACATCTATTTGCAATTGAGATTTTTTTCTTGCAAATATATATTCAGTACCTCTATATGTACTGTCTCTTGGTCGAGTATGATGTATTCCAGAATCTTTCTAAGATGTATATATTTCCATGTTCGCCACATGTCGAGATTAATACGTCTATTTGCAATCGAGACTTTTAATTTCTTGCAAATATAGATGCAAAATACAAAGTGATTTCTTCGAGTTGATGTTTTGGGATCATGAGTCAGTGTGTAGATTTGTCTACCACTACTATTTACGCCTACATTTTGTCATTCTGACATTATGATTGCCAATGTGCTCTCCCATACATTTTAATTAAGTTATGACATAAGGCATTCGAAGCTTGAGTATTTTATACTCCACTAATGCTGCTAGATTTACTCCGAAATTTCTTTCGGAGATTATCTACATAGTGTCATGCTTAACAATTCGAAATTCGCACTAATAATTTCAAGCCCACTTATTGAAATCTCATTTATTTTGCATAGTTCATTACGACATAACCAAGATGGATTTTAATTTACGGAATGTAAATTAATATTCTCTGGTTAAATTTATGGCTCGAGAGTTTGATGCACTCGCTCTCAAAGGCCACAACTATCCTATATGGGCCATGGACATCAAGATCGCCTTTGCGTCCCGTGGATTAGTGCGTCAAACCCAGGCCCGGTGGATCTACCCCCGGCTGGAGTGACATCGCTGACAGATGAAAAAAAAGGTGCTTTATACATCATAAAGCACCATATTCATCCAGATCTTAAGGTTGAGTATTTGGAGGAGGAATCCCCAAGTACTTAGTTTCAGGCCCTCAAACGAGGTATGAATAGCATAGGGCAGTTGTCCTGTCAGAAGCACTCCATGATTGGACTCACCTCCGTCTTCTTGACTTCAAGTTCATCAGAGAGTACAATCACGAGGTTCATAAGATCAGTTACAAGCTGCGCTTTTGCGGGAAGGAACCTACTGATGCGGAGAAGATAGAGAAAACTCTGTCGACTATGCTCCCATCTGACAGGATCCTCCAGCAGCGGTACCGTGCACGCGACTACCAAGTCTATTCTGACCTTATTCATATATTACTTCAGGTTGAAAAGCATGATGAGACGCTCGCTAAGAATGGCTCTCAGCGCCCGGTTGGTTCTCAACCTTTACCTGAAGTTCATATGAATTTCGCGAACAGGCAAAAGTTTGATGTTGTCTTCAACGGCAAGCCTTCGAACTTTAATGGTAAATGAAAGCGCAACTGGAACAGGAAGCCTAGAAACTCAGACCATGGGAAAGGCACCGCAAAGCATGAGTTTGAAATAACTAAGCTTTGTGACAAGTGTGGTTGCTACTCGCATCCCACTAACAAGTGCAAGACCCCAAAGCATCTGGTCATTCTGTACCAGCAATCCCAGGGATGCAAAGCACCTCAAGGGAAGTCAGAGGACCCTACAGGCACGGAGAACATGATGGTTGAGTACGCCTCAACCAAAGTGTTTGGAGACTTAAACTAGTCCCATTATCTCCTTAGTGGTCGTTCTGCTAATGTCCATTTGCAATGTCGTAATAGAACATATATATTGTATCAGCACTCTGATATAATAAGATTGTATACATTCTATATATCTGATAAAGATTTCCATATTGGAACTTCTTCAATTCTATATATAGATTTCTACGAGTGCCAATCCGATGTATGTGGAACAAGTATATGAAAATGTACCCACTCTATTGTCTGGATTGTACTAGACGTACACCCAACTCGTAGCACATGTTGCATATAATGCAATTCCATCGGTCATGATTTGCATGAGCTAAACTTTCCGAGTCATGAGATTTTGTGTGCATATACTGCATTGAACGCATTCAAAGGTGATATTTGTGGTCCCAACCAACCATTGTTTGGACTAAAAATCGAATTAAATCAATTCGAATGGACAAATATTGTTGAAGGATTCTCTTCGCATGCCTCCTCTATTTAGTGCATGGCTCCGAGGATCGAAGTTCAGCAGAATGTCCTATGTGTTCATGCACAATTGTTTTTGGTTCCATCTCTGATCAAAGGATTTTTCTCATTGCACAACCCATGTTAATGAATTGCAATTCACCTACTTCACATTGGAGTCATGCAGTTTTACACGTTGCTACTGACTAACTGCATATCGCAGTACTTCCCCTCTGCAATTGATACGTGAAATCCTCCGAGCATTTCCCATCTGCGTATGTTCGAAAGTTCGAAAGCGCTTCACGCGTACCGGTCTCACCACCGCAGCGTACATCATGGCCCACATATTAGGGATCTATGTGGTGGTACATATCTCCGTCGATCAATAAGTACCTTGAACCCCTCATCAGGGATGTATTCATAGCCCAGTACACTGATTGCTTATATTTAAGGAGGATTATTTCCAGGCATTAGGGGGAGATTTCAAGTACCACATTGAATGCTAGGAAATCAATTGGGACTTAACATTCTTCCACATATCCAGGTACTCAAGAATCTATACTCTATGTTTGGATTCACATATTTGCAACACATGCAAATAACTTGACAGACTCATTTACTGATCTCAAAGGTGTTACAAAGTCCTTCAATCCGGCTAGTAATGTGCCCGAAAGAGTGGAGGTACCAATAAAAAACACTCAACTCCCCGTTTATAAAAAGAGTGGGAGTAGTGCGGCCTCTAACCAGGATCCAGCTTTTCGCAAAGCAACAAAAGGAAAATGAGGATAAATCCTCTAAATCAGTAAATGCAAGTCAACCTTGCGTTGATGAACACCTAATGGGTAGTATACACCCAGTGGAAGGGAAACCGCCACAACCCCAGCTCCAGCTTGCACACACTGGCTCGGACATCGGAACACCCAGACTTACGCGTATTGGGAAATCATGAAGAGTCATCATGGGTGCATGATATTTGCTCCAACTATATCGATTATGGAGAATCATATAACCAAAGCCTACAACTGTCGACAAACATCTCTTTTATGATTGCAAACAACCTTCACAATGATTCAGATCCAAAGACCATTGCCATGGCAGAGTGTGAACACATTTGCTAGGACTGAACTCATCAAAGGATGCAATCCAAGCATATATAGCCTCGTTCTTCCAAATGAATTCCCTATGGGATTATTCAATGTGTTTTTCTTCCGGAAACGGAATGAGAAATGCAAGGTGGTGAGAAAGCAAGGCTTGTAGCATAAGGTCGGGTTTCCGCAGAGATCCGAGACCTACTCTCCAGACATGAGTGAAATCTCGTTCCGACAGATATATCATTGGCAGTACAAAATCATCTATCTGTGCAGTTGATAGGTGTAGTTACAACATATCCATGTGGATCACTAGATTCCGACATGTATGGTTCCCAATGGAATCTCTGTCCGAATCGAAACGGAAATGCAACATGTATTGTGTAAAAATCAATAAGTCACTCCAAGTCTTATTGTTATCGGTATATTTTGGTACAACCGACGTAGTGAGTTCCTTATCGACAAGGCTAACTCCTACCATGATGATTACCCATGCGTGTATGTCATAGATAAGGATAACTCCTAAATGACAAACCACGTGATCATCTAACAGACGGATTTGAGATGAAGAATCTGGATAAACCCAAATAGTGCTTGGGACTACAACTCGAGCACCTTCACTCAAGTATTATGGTACACCAAGATGCCTATATCCAGAAAATTGGAGAAACTTGATATAGACAAGTCATGTCCATCTCCTAGGGATTGTTTGATCTCTAGACGCAGAGAAAGATTCATGGGAAAATGGAGAAGAGATGTTGAAACGTAAAGTTCCTTGTCTCCGTGCTATTGGACCTACCAACAGAATTGGCAAGGAATCAAGAATATCTTTCGATATATCCAAGGCGTCAAATGTCTTGACGACTGTTTCATTTTCGGAGAAAACTGAACTCCAATTTAGACACTGGTATTGGCTATATACATGATCCCACGATGTGTACATACATGGTAGACTTGTCACTCCATTGATGTCGTCCAAACTGACTCTGGTGACTAAATCTACCACGATCATTCTGAGGTACAATGCTTCATGTTAACATGTGTGGCTTCATGGAATGATATATCACATACATAAGTCATGTGGTGTTGGTTCTCTCGAATCACCTATCATTATCTACATAGATAATGTTACTTATGTTGCAAAGATGCAAAACAGGTTACATGAAGAGCAATATCGTTATGCATATTGCGCTAAATTGTTTTATCCCCATGAACTCATGACGAGTCGGGAATAAGCATCTTGCAATTCAAATCATGCGATATCCTCACTGATCTATTCACCAAGTCTCTACCAACTATAACATTCTAGAAATTTATTCATGGGATTGGTATACGATGACTTCGGGTTTTGCAAGAGTCAGGGGAAGTATCTTTCTGAACTATTCATGTTCGAAGCATCATATTACACTCTTTTTCCCTTTATGAGTTTACTTATAAGTTCTCATCAAGGTTTTTAATGAGGTAATATCAACATGAGGATATATGTCATACTTTCTGTTTTCCCCACCGGGGTTTTTAGGAAAGTATACACGACATATTTATTGTCCTCTAAACTCTATGGATTTTATTCATATTGAGTTAACAGAGACAATAATCATTATATGTTGTATCATTTTCTCCTTACTTTTCCCACTGGGTTTTAAAGGAGTTTTAACAACATATCAAATACAATTCTCCTCACATTTTTCCCAAAGGGTTTTTGGGGGGAGAATTATCAATTTCAAACATCATATGTCATACTTTATGTTTTCCCCACCGGGGTTTTTAAAGGAAGTATACAAGGCATATTTATTGTTCTCTAAACTCACTTATGGGTTTTCCTTTCTATGGTTTTCTCATATGAGTTACCAAAGAGACAATAAACATTATATGTTGCATCATTTTCTCCTTATTTCCCACCGGGTTTAAAGGAGTTTTAGCAACATATCATACACAACATTCTCCTCAATTTTTTCCCACAGGGTTTTTGGAGGAGTTGTTCAAGATGATCAATTAGATGTAGTGGACTTTCCGAAGATCGATGAATATTTATAGAAAACATCATTGTACAAGGAGGAGTGTTTGAAATAGGCTTTAAGTTTCCAAGCGTTGTACAGACGCATGTATCCGTACGGTCGCATCCTTTTGGCCGTACAGACATCTGTGTCCGTACCTGGCGTCTCTTCCCTGTGTCGGTGCCCTCTCGAGCCGACCCTTCAACTTGTATATCTACCCAATTGATCAATGGAAAGTACAGACAATTCACTCAATCGATTACATCTCTTTTTCACTTGCAACACTTATATCCGATAAGAGCCGTCGAGGCTTCTATTCGTTTCATTTGAACTGCCCATCGTTAACCATTCAGAAACTAGAAAATACTCCGTGCCTTGCTATGGAAATTATTTGGAAACGAATGGTGGATATGTTTGTATAGCTAGAAGATGAAAGAGAGTGAATATAGTGAACATGGGGATGGGGGCACCCTCCTATTTGAAATGTCAAAAAACTGTTAAAAGCATGTCCAAAAACTCGAAACAAAATTTTCATGCATAAGTAATGTAAAACATGTGCTTGTACATCAGTTTCGTGACGCAATTACTATTTACTTTGACTCCTTAAAAAGGAGAAAATATTAGTGCTATATAGCAGTATATATGTGACGTATTTTTGTCTTTTTTATATAAACCAAGTAAAAAGTCGTTTCTTCGCGAAATTTTCTATGGACACATGGAATGTGTAGATGTACACGCGATATTTTTTTTTTTAGAAATTTTAAACATATAGAAAATGCATTCCCCAACCGGGTTCACATGCCCCATGTTCAACCTAGTATTTTCCAAAGATAAAACGTGATATATCCCAACAGTAATTGTGCTAATTATAGCAGATGTGAGCAGTCCACCTAGGTCGGTATGTGTGTTAATTGTGCTATTGTTAGTCATGTTTGGAACAACGGTTATAACTTGCAGTTTTTTTTTTTTTTTGCTATTGCAATGTGTTTTCTGCGAGTGTGGTGGACTCATTTGGATGTTTGGATCGTTGAAAAGTAGGAGTATTGGGTTTTATTTATAAAATATGATTGTTGCGAGCTTTTTGACATGTTCCTAACTATTGTAGTATTTCTTTTACCACTCTTCAAATCACAATCTTGTCTAGCGCAAAGATTGGTAGGCTTCAACCAAACATACTGATGATCAAATCAGAAAAGTGGATTTGCTCATGTGGGAAGATTTTTTTTTCCTAAAAAGGGGAGTTACCCGGCTTCTGCATTGAAGAGATGCATACTGCTTTCATTTATTCAAGAAATACTGACAAAATGTATTACAACAACCATACAGACCGAAGACGTCAATCACGGTGAGAAAGCACCACGTACTTGCACAACAATAGAGGTTGAACGGAGCCTTATGCCCCGACCACTACCATCGTCGGCTCACTGGTTAAATTAGAGATAGCGTCTTATGCACAGGGTCTTAAAGTCGCCACTGCCATCTTCTACCAACCCATATCCAGGGTGAAGATATTAGCAGATTTGAGCATTCCGTTCCCTTTTTCAAACTCCACTTCTTTTCATATAGCAATCCCTGATCAAAGAGACTTCCTCGGGCTTGCCATCGACACCACCATGGAGCCATACAATGCCTCTACCCTGCGCGCGTCCATCATCAAACGTCCGTCATCAAGACCCCACTACGCCATGCCACCGAGACTCGCCGTCGTCAACGCGCTAGATCCAACACCACTCCACGTCCATGCGGAACCATACAACCAACTCCGATCCACTAGTCCCTTAGATGATGCCCCCAAGGGGGGGGGGGGATGACATAGAAGGGCCGCCATCACACAATCCATTGATCTAGGGTTTCCCCTAGAGATTAGCAGAAGGAAGTGTGTAGTGTTACCTCGGCGATGCCTTCACAAAGGGAATGATGCACATGCGTTGCCATCGCCAGCTCTTGCCACCAGCCAAAAGCAGGGATTTCTCCCCTATTTGTACCATGAACCTCCATCCGACGCATCAGAACAACCACCCGTAAATCCTCGAAGCCACCCAAGTAACATATTAGATTGTCTGTTTGGATTGAGATGATCTTAAGGTGAAATAGGCAAAAACGGCCTAACTAGGTGCGTATTCATGTTATGGATTCCAGTGAAAATCAGAGGAAGATGCACCGCATGCATCTCCTCAATACCAATTATAATAGGTGTCCTTATGATTTTGTTTGTCTTTTGGNTCATACTTTCTGTTTTCCCCACCGGGGTTTTTTAGGGAAGTATACACGACATATTTATTGCCCTCTAAATTCTATGGATACACTTCATATCGAGTTAACGGAGGCAATAATCATTATATGTTGGATCATTTTCTCCTTATTTTTCCCATAGGGTTTGAAGGAGTTTTACCAACATATCCTACACTACTCCTCATTATTGTCCTCTAAACTCTATGGATTTCATTCATATTGAGTTAACAGAGACAATAATCATTATATGTTGTACCATTTTCTCCTTACTTTTCCCATTGGGTTTTAAAGGAGTTTTAACAACATATCTAATACAATTCTCCTCACATTTTTTCCAAAGGGTTTTTTGGGGGAGAAATTCAAACATCATATGTCATACTTTCTGTTTTCCCCCACCGGGGTTTTTGAAGGAAGTATACAAGGCATATTTATTGTTCTCTAAAGTCACTTATGGGGTTTTTTCTTTCTAAGGTTTTCTCATATGAGTTACCAAAGAGACAATAAAAATTATATGTTGCATTATTTTTCTTCTTATTTCCCACCGGGTTTAAGGAGTTTTAGCAACATATCATACATTACTCTCCTCATATTTTTCCCACAGGGTTTTTGGGGGAGATATCATCAAATTCAAAGATCATCAAGACTACATGGAATATTCTCAAGATTATACAAGGGATACAAGAAATACAAAACGTAGCTTTGTGCAAGGGGGAGTGTTAGAAATAGACTCAACCGTCTTCTACGGTTGCCAATATGCCCAAAGCCCAACCGTCTCTTCATCCGAAGAGACACCTCTCCATGCAAACCGACATATCCTAGAGACGCCATTACTTGTAACCGACATCCCGAACGGACGGGAATCCCTGTATAAATACCATGTTGATGATCAATGAAAGATATACTTCGATTCATTGTTGTCTGTCTCTCGTTGCTCTCGATTTCTTCCAACAGTTATGGTACGTCAAAGTACGCTGTTAGTAGTACCCAAGCTTTGTTTGCTTGAAGCAAGTAAAACAATTTATTGGGTTGCATTCGTTACGTGTTGCTTAAGATCAAGACGTCGTATCCTATGAATCCGCTCCTTCGTGTATCCGTGCATCCGAAGAGTTTCAACCGGCCGATCTAAATCGTGTGTGTGCACATGCCTGGCCCGTTTAGTTTACAAATTAACCACTGAATATCCGATTCAAACTGAATCACTTGGATCGGAACCTCTCCTCTTATCCTAAATAGTACGGGGGCTGGTTATTCCAACAGCGACGGTGACCGCGACGGCGGCGAGCTCGGCTTCAAGTCTGCAACATGCGTCCGCGCTCACCGTTGCCGGAAGCGAGATGCCATTCTTCGTCCCCGATGCGATCTACCGTGCCCTAGCTAGGGTCTATGGCTCGGCCGCCTCCGTGCACATCCTCTTCTCGCCGTCGCCAGACGTCGAGGCCGCTGACGTCCGCAGCCTCCGCACCGTCAGCTTGCGCTGCACACTCGTCCTGTGGGTGCCTCTGCTGATATACTCCCGACGACGCCGGCCTACTAACAGACTCGCCTGAGCTGAGGCAACAAGTCAGATAGCTCGGGAAATTGGATTGCTACAGACTCTGAACATCAAATGGATTCCAATTGTTCGTTGTTTTTCTCTATCCCTTTGCAACTCCCCTGAGCTGAGGCAACAAGGCATGCTCTTTCCACAGGTAAGCGAGCAGGTGAGTTCTCTAAACATATTAGCGAGCAATGCATCAGGTGTGGTGACGTAGAAGATGATGTGCATTTGTTCTTTCTCTGACCCTTTGCAAAAGTAGCTTGGTTTTGCCACCCTTGGTACATTAGAGTAGAAAATATAGTGGCTGCTCATTCCACAATCGCTAATGTTATTCAATTCTTGATAACATCTACGCATCCTTATTGCAGTATTACCAATATCTTTACCTTCCTATGGTGCTTATGGAAAGCCAGAAATGATCACCTCTTTAATAAAAAATCGATGCATCCTACTTATATCTTTGCTGTTATGAAATCTATCCTACATGAAAATGCTCTAGAAGGGGAGGGCTACAATGTGAAGCATGACAGCCAGGGTATGGTTCAACCGGCAATAAGTCATTCAATACAAATGCAAGCTCAAGAACAACACGAACAACAAGACAAAGCCATACAACTCATGCAAGGTACTATGGAGGTGGCAGCCCCACGTCAGAACAACACATCTCTGCTTGACAGATCCCAGGACACCGGACAATGATTTGGCGCAACGGCGGAACCATTCAGTTCAAGAGATGTTACCAACCCCTGGAAGAACTATTGTGGATATCGCTTGCATTTCAGGTCCTAGAATATTTTCAGATGCAGCATGGTCTCCAGGAGTACAGGATCAACCCACAATTGTCGGACTTGGCATTTTTGTGCAGATGGGCGGTGAACGGCGATGCTCCATACTTTGTATCTCAGCAATATCTCCACCGGTGGAATCTGCTATTCAGGCTGAGCCTCTTGTTGGCTTACCAAATTGCAGGAATACTTCATCTACAACAGCCAACCTATTTGACAGACAATACCATTTTGGCAGCCGTAGTAGCATCACAGAACATGATTTCAGCTCCAGGTCATTGGTCTATCAGACCACAGCTCGCCGAGATTGCAAACTCGACAGACTTTAATGCTTCCAGGGTCTACCATATAAACAGAAGATTCAACTATCGAGCTCATCATCAAGCTAAGTTAGCAGTGAAATTGTACAACACACCTTCTAGTTTCAGGTGTTTAGATTCAGGCAACAGTCCTTGCCTTCACGCACATATAGCTGCTCTTTCTTGCATCTTACAATGCAAGCTTGTGCATGTGCGCTGTTGTTAAATTATTAATGAAAGTTTATGTGTTCAAAAAAAATCTGTTCGTTGTTGGATTTGCGTGATTAGAGGTAGACGAACACTTGCTTTATTTATGGGTGTGCTAAATTGGTCCTTGTTCATCTGCATTTGCAAGCTGTTGGTAAGATTGCATTGCTGCACAAAAACATAAACAGGTACATAATTAGACTTTGAAACGAGAATCACTCATGTACATCATATTAATACATCCATTAGCCATCCACGCCAATTCTGCATGCGTGGGTTGGCCTGTTGCGAGTTGTAGCAGGCTAGCTACCTTTTGGCCTATGTGAGGCACCAGCACTAGAGATCGCGTGGCGACTTTTGCATCAGGAGAAAATTGATCAGCTTAATGTGACGACGGCCACCGTCTACTTCAAAAGATCGGGATGAAACCGACTGCGATCGATCAGGATCTTGTGCCGTCTAAGTTTAGGGCGTACCGCGTACGGCGAGTTCTCCGTCTCTAGCTGCGAGGTCGCGGCCGTCGTGAACTCGTGATCGATAGGAAATCTGAAGTGCAATCAATTAAAGGGAGACGTGGGGTTCGACAGGGGTGTATGTGAAAAATTGCAGGGCTAACATACGAGTAGCGGGCGTGTTTTTGGAAGACTAAAGTCGGAACCAGCTCTAACGCTCCGATTTAGATCGGCCCGTCAAAACGCATCGGATGCACGGATATATAGAAAACAAGCAGATTCATAGGATACGACGCCCATTTTTTCATTTCGTTTTTTTATAAAGACTAACTCAAGGCCTATTTAAGTCTAAGAAGCTCGGGTGCCATTGTGTACTTTTGCCTTCCCGTTGACTGGTCACTATCCCTTTCTACATTTGCCTTCTCATCGACTGAGCCTGGTGCCAGTGCACCGCCCGTGATAGCGATGCCACGTCAGCTTTTACCCCCACTCTCACCCCACTCTCACCCCACGGTGCCAATGCACGGGCTGTAGTGCCAGCTCTCACTTCTCTCTCCTCCACATCAGCATTTCCTTTTCAGATTAAGTTATTTCACTCGCTTTTGTTTAGACATTCAAAATAATGCAAGAAAAATATTTTATTCAACTAAAAATGTTACCGATTACATTATAAATTAAAAAATTACATAAAAAATTGAAAAAATTACATAATCTAGGCATTACTATTTGCCCACACATGCTCAATCAAATCTTGCTGGAGCTGTGTATACATCGGTGAGTCCCTCATTTCGGTGTCCATCTGAATCCTGGCTGCTAGGCTTGGTGGTGCATTGTTGTGTATCGCCGGGCCGACATTGGAATCAACTGTCTCATAGATGTCATCCAAATTGGTACCACGCTCATCGTCGATGATCATGTTGTGCAGAATGACACATGCACGCATGATCAACCCAAGAGTACGCTTCGAGTAGGAGCGCCCGGGAACTGCTATAATGTTGAACCTAGACTTGAGCACTCCAAAGGTACACTCGACATCTTTGCACCAAGCTGACTGAGCAGTAGTGAATAGCCGATGCTTTTCACTTTGTGGAAGAGTAACACCTTTCATGAACACCGGCCAGGAGGGGTAGATGCCGTCGGCAAGGTAGTAACCCCTGTTGTACTCGTGTCCATTCACCGTGAAGTTCACTATGGGTGCTTCTCCCCTAAGCACATCAGTGAACAACGGCGACTGATTGAGTACATTGATGTCGTTGTTGGACCCGGCCACTCCAAAAAAGGCATGCCAGATCCAACGATCATACGACGCAACGGCTTCTAAGATTATGGTAGGGTGTTTGATGTCTCCCCTTGTGAATTGACCGGCATGCGCAACTGGGCAGTTCCTCCACTGCCAATGCATGCAATCGATGCTCCCTAGCATGCCCGGAAAGCCACGCTCCTCGGCTTTCGCTAGTAGACGCTGAGTATCCGCGACATTTGGTCGACGGCAAAACTCATCCCCGTAACAGTGAATGATGCCTTCACAGAATCTCTCTAGACATTCTGATGAAGTTTGTCTAGCTAGCTTAAGCCACTCATCTATCGTATCTGCAGCGGCTCCATAAGCTAATAAGCGCAAAGCCGCAGTACACTTTTGTAGGGGAGAAAAACCAGGACGGTTGAGAGCATCAACTCTTTGGGTGAAATACGGAGAGTATTCACCCAATCTATCCACAATGCGTAGAAAAAGGTGTCACCTCATCCGATACCTTCGCCGAAAGAAGTTCGGAGGATAAGTACAGTTGTCGGCGAAGTAGTCCTCGTAGAGCCGATCGTGGGCACCCAGACGATCACGCCTGATGTACTCTCGATGGCGTCGCGTCCGGCTTGACTCCGCCTCGAGGTTGAGCATCGCCTCCTCATACTCCGCCTCGAATGCATCGATCATATCACCCTCCATTCCTTCGCTCGAATTGCTGCTGGACGAAGACATGGCGTCGAGAGGAGTGGAAATGGAGAGTGGAGGAGATGAAGTGGGGCGTGGAATGAGTGAAACCAGGTGGGGGTATTTATAGGGGGTTGGGGATGAAATTTGGAATTTTTTGACATTTTTTTCGAATTTTTGGAGGCTGCAAC
The DNA here is from genome assembly GCA_012064385.1 of Puccinellia tenuiflora. Classification (NCBI taxonomy): domain Eukaryota; kingdom Viridiplantae; phylum Streptophyta; class Magnoliopsida; order Poales; family Poaceae; genus Puccinellia; species Puccinellia tenuiflora. The sequence goes on from QRDG01001183.1 coordinate 18,910, forward strand.
GGATACTTCAAACGGCTAGCTGACGTGGACGAATCACAGCTCGCCACGTCAGCTAGCCGTTGCGGCTACCGCCTCCGCCTCGCTATCGCCCCGCCACGCCAGCGCCTCGCCCCGCTCTCGCCTCCCTCTCGCCGCGCTACCGCCGCCAACGCGGGCGAGAGCGGGGCGGTACCGCCCGCTCCCGCCGGGCGACGGATCCGTCGCCCGCGGCTACCGTCCCGCCTCGCTACCGCCTCCCTCTCGCCCCGCGGCGGGCGATACCGCCCGCGCTCCCGCCCCCACTAGCACCAGCCTGATAGACGTGCCAAAATTCTTGGTCCACGCCCCTATGACGCCAGCAGCCGGTCTACGCCTCGGGGTTACGACAAGTCGGCACTTGCCCACTAATTTAACACTCACTTTTGGACCCCGGCTGCAGACTGCCATCCGGCTGTTAAGCTGGCAAGGTTAAAATTACCATAACCACACATAAGAACTTAACTTCCTCTGTTCTTAAGCAAAGATTGTTACAATATGCTACCCGGCTTACCAGGCATTTGACAAATCTGCTACATGAAATGGTCAAAGCTTTTCTTAAGCTACATGCAGGCCTTTTAAACTGGGACAGAGTGAGCATGCGGATATACTAAGTTTGTGCAGCATGCGGATATACTAAGTCCTCAAATGCGCATATTTTCATTCGTTCAATAGCTCCCATCTTGGTCAGCTGCCAGCACGCCTCTCTCTACTGATCAAATTCCTGCAGATGCTTCTTTTGTGCCTGTATCATATAAAACAGCTCAGGATTTGACAAAATGACATAGAGAAACACTGGTTTCTTTTCAATATAAAATTGAAGACAGATCATGCCCTTTGGTGTTATTAAACAGCAAACAGAACTTCTACAGCAATAATGAATCCAGATAGGGAAAAAGAAAACTAGAGAACAAATACTTCTAAACGTTTGTTTGGATCAAATATATTCCTGTGTGTATTCTTTTTATTTGTCGCTCTGGAAAGCAACAAGTTGTTCCACATACATATTTGACAATTACTCCCTCCGTTCCACAATATAAGTCTTTTTAGCTAGCTAAACTATATTGCTAAAAGGCTTATATTATGGAACAGAGGTATTATTTACCTATTTCGATGTTACCACATATACATATATAACGAGGTGAAAATACTTTTACCTCAAAACCACAAATAACATTTGTGCAAAGCAAAATCAAGATGATTATATGTATATTAGAGGTGACATTTTAGGTATGCTGACTGCATTTGATACAAAGACATCATCTAAAAAATTGTGCATGAACTATTAAAAGCCAACAGAAACTTGTCTCAAATGGCACTCAAATCTATAATATCTATAAAGTTCATCCCCACTTTGTGCAATTAATGTTTGCAAGCTGCTTGCACAATGAGCCACGTCACCTGAAATAATCTTAGCCATTTGATCAAATTTAGACGTGCTCAGACTTCGTACAGATTTAAGGTCCAGCCCAACTTTCATTAGCCTGCCTAGCGCAGTCGATAAACAGAGAAAGCAGGGAGGGGCGATTTGGCACCCAAGCTCATATGATCTCGATATCTGGACCATGGAAGTCTCGTCGAGATTGTGTACCAGGTCGTTGTCCGCATGTGCGGGGGCAGAGTAAAAACCGTGGAGGTGCAGTGAAATCGCTTGGACCACCCTGGACTGCAGGGCCCTCTTCTGACGCCAGTTTGCACATTTGCCGGCAGGACCCGACGGATGTTAACGCCAACTTTTCTTGCTCCGTAGGGACATGACGAGAGGATTTCATGGCCCGTGGGATATGGAAATCTAAATATGTCCCTTTGAACGAATGCGGTGACAGGATTGATAGTATCATTGGAGACAGAAAACCTTGGAGGGCGGCGGCGTCCTTAGTTTGTGGGTCGGTGGGCGGAGCGGCGGATATAGATGTGCTTGCCCGGCGAGCAGATGATATGGAAGGGATCGATCCAGTAGACAGGTAAGGGCTTTGTACTATTTGAATCTTGAATTGTATATATATGAGAGGCGGAATTTACAAAGCAGCGTTCTTAAATTCCCGCTGCCAGAGGATGGGAGAGATAGCGAAGAGCCGCTGAATCTCTTGTCTGCAGCGGCAGGAAGCACCGTGGCAGAGCAAGAACCAGTGGCGGCGGCCAATGCCATGAGCCCATGACACCTTTCACCCAGTTGTCAGGATTCTGAGCACTGAATCTGTTGGAGTCTTGCTACAGAACAAGTTATAGCTGTTTGAAATTATACGCAGCCATAATAAGCCCGCTGGTTCACTGAAACTGGGATTTACAGGTTATATACGCGAAAACGGATTTAACTGCTGGATCAAAAGGAATAATTGCATTCATAACTGGGAAGGGGGTGCCAGGGTAAATAACCACTCCATTCTCTTCCTTATCCCCAGCAAGAAAACGGATGCGCTAACGCGCAACGGCTTTCACGCTCATCCCTTGCTTCAAAACTACAGGTTTTAGCCCTCCGTTTGCTGGTCGCCAAAGACGAGAGCTTCGCCTTTGGAAGCGCCAGTAGCGTAGGGCGACCGGGCCAGCAGAGCCCCTCTGAATTAGTTGACGGCTTTGATGACTCGACGGTGAATATTAAGGAAAGGAGAGCGAGGGGAAGAGGGGGCAGCCCTCGGCCCGATCATCTTTACCGCCAACTGATAAGTAGTTTCTAGCTGCAAGCAAATAAGGCAGACAATTGAGAAAATAAAATATCATACAAAATTACTCCACTATTGCCTTTTGTAAAGACTCGGTATCTGCCGCCTCTGCTTTGGCAGCTTGTTCAGCTTCATACTCGGTGTAAGTCCTCTCATTTGGTCTTTGATTGAACCATGTATAAGGCTTGAGCGTTTAAAGTTCAGGATAACACATTATATTCTTGTTGAAACTACAAAAAGGTTTACATGCCGGTATTTCTCATCATTACAGATTCAGTACTGCTCAGAAGTTGGACAAACTTGGCATGCGAGGAAGTGACACGTGATGTTTCTATTTAAGTGGGGTGATTAAATGGCGCGTAAGTTCTTACTGAACACAGATGCGTGTTTGTCTTTGAGAACTGCTTTGTGCCTCAAGAGAATGTTCTGGGTGAAGAATTATCTCCACACTGTCTTGAATTCAATTCTATACTGCTGTTTTGAGATTTTCACTTGGTTGTTTACGCCAGTTGCCTATGCCAATTTAAACAAGGAAAACTGTGAATAGTTTTTGGATTTTACCCTTATTTCCTCCTGAAGGACTTACTGAACACCTAACTGAAAAATGAATTCCTGAAATGAAATTCCCAGCATGAATATTCTCGATATGGTTTCTTTTTTCAGGTGTTTATGTCATGCTGTCTGATCTTTGATCTGGAAAGACTTGTATTAGTTGCCTGTCCTATTGGGCTCAGCAGGGCATGCCTTGATGTTGTTCTTCCTTATGTTCGACAGAGGGAGCAATTTGGCCGTCCGATCGGTGAATTTCAGTTCATATAGGTATAGCCATGCAACCATCTATATTATATATTCTCCTGTTCCTGGTACAGCATCTTGTTGGCGGGCATCGGGCGCTAAACATGACAAGTGATCTTACAATGCAGGGAAAAATGGCTGACAATGTACACCTCCTTCCAGTCATCAAGGTTGAATATCAACTCAAGACTTCTACTAGGAAGTTTAAACAGCTTCTTACTGCAGTTTTCTTTATTAAGTTTATTTGTATACTCAGTTGCTAGGGACTGTGATAATGGCAAAATTGACCGGAAGGTACATTTTCCCAACATGTCTTCGTTGTCCAGTGTTTGAGTTACATTGTTGCATGACATGGCTTCATGCATGTGTTCTACTCAAGACTTCTACTAGGAAGTTTAAACAGCTTTTTACTGCAGTTTTCTTTATTAAGTTCATTTGTATACTCAGTTGCTAGGGACTGTGATAATGGCAAAATTGACCGCAAGGTACATTTTCCCAACATGTCTTTGTTGTCCAGTTTTTGAGTTACATTGTTGCATCACATGGCTTCATGCATGTGTTCTACGGTTTAAGAAAAAAAGTCGCCATGTATCATGCTGATGCGTGGTGAACTGACATCATCTTCATCTAATATAATATTTTGCAATCAGGACTGTGCAGGATTAATCCTCTGTGCCGCCGAAAGGGCAACACAAGTTGCACTTGAGGTCAGAACCTTCTCGTTTCATGATAATTTTGGTTGCATGTGTTGTTTTTCCATAACTTATTATTTTCTTTGGAATGCAATCAAGTATATTGGAATATTTGTTCTATTTGTTTTCTCCTCATTGGACAGATAACATTCGACTTCTCAAATTTTGCACGTTTATTGTCCAAGCTTCTTACTAAATTTACTATCTGCCAATTCTTCTAGCTTAGCGAGTTGCAGTACTATCAAGTTCTGTTCCAGAAGATTAACCGATCGTAATCCTTCCCTTATGGCAGGCAATCCAGTGTCTTGGTGTCAATGAATATATGAATGAGTACCCAACTGGCCGTCTTCTGAGATGCCAAACCATTTGAGATTGGGGCCGGTACTGATAATTGGCCATGGGCTGTTCAAAGATGACTGAAACTATTCTTTTGGAAGGCAGGTATCCGTGTATATTACTAACCGGAGGACGTGAGCAGATCTAGACCATTAGTGAACTGTCCCAGAGGTTCAATATTTGTATACATTATATCTAATCCTTCTCATACTTTTGTATATTTCCGATCCTTCTCATACTTTTGTATATGTCCGACATACTTGCAAATAAAGTTAAGCTTTCTTTTACTTACTATCTGGTATACCGGGTCTGAAAGAAATCGCAAACATGAATTTAGCTTAAAGAAATCGGAAACATCCTTTTGAAATTATTTGTACGTAAGCATTTTGTATAGTAAAGTATATATATTGACTAAAGGTGCGTACCCAGTTAACCAAGATTTGATCATTTGCTGGACTAGTGGATTCAGTAGCTCTTTTTCCTGTGATCAGCTCAAGTAGGAAAACCCCAAATACACATCAGTCTTGATAGTTAGCTGTACCGGGATCCTGTGGTAAAGGAACAGGAAGATACAGATCCCGGTCCATTCCGTTCTCTACCGTCTGTACCGGGATGAATTGATGCCAGCATGGTCATTTAATACCTGGACAGCAGTGGGCCACAAGTCTGCTTTTACTACGGTAAAAACTGTCTGAAGGGAGCCGTTTATGCAAATCTTGATGAAAATGTAGGTACATGATATAGGGAGCAGCTGAGCTCGGGTGCCAAAGCAGATTTCCCCATCTCAACATCTATCTTTTCCCGATTGGTGCTCCACTGAATTCTCTTCCCCTTCTTCCATTGTACTGCTAGAGTGCTAACTGCTGAGGATGGTTCCGCTTCTTGACCCAGCATGCTCGACATTAATCCCCCACGTTTGATGATTCAGTTCTTGGACAATTGTAGTATTTAATCCCGTTCATGGCCCGGAGCGCCTCCCATCACATCTCGACCCTGACAGTGATGAATCGCAGACCCTACAGTGATGAATCGCAGCGCATACGCCGCACGCCTCCGCCACACCATCGCTGGGGTCATAGGGGAAGGGGAACCAGAGGGTGGCAGAGCAGCTGGAGCCGAGCACACAGTCACGCACCTTTGGGGTCAAAGCGAAGGAGCTCCTTGCCATTAGCAACTGCGCGTGCCCGCACGCCGTCGCTGGGGTCATAGGGGAAGGGGACCAGAGGGTGGGAGAGCAGCCGGAGCCGAGCGCACAGAAAAGCGCCTTTGGGGTCAAAGCGAAGGAGCTCCTTGCCATTAGCAACTGCGCGCGTGCCCGCCCAGCGTAACGCGGCAGTATTCGCGACGCGCCTCCACACAACGACCACATCTCTAGGTCCAGCTCGAATAGCACATCTGCGTCTTCTCGTCGTTGCTGAGGAATAAGGTTATCGAGTAAGAATTCACCGCTGGCCCGTCAAGACGCCATGAAGCTAAGAGAGAGATTCCGAAATTGGTTTTTCCTCCCCAACTGGTTCAGATACCGTAGGAACTCGAGCATGCGCGAGTTGCAGATCGACTCCAAGGAAGCTCAAAACACCGGGTAAAACGGGAGAAATAGTGGTGGGTTCAACACGGTGTGTATTTCTTTTTATATTGTTGTCATGTAAATAAAAGTCCATCTGCTGCAGTGAGAACCATCTTTTCTCTTCGTCAATAACGGCAGGACATTTGCCCGGAGCAGATGCGGCTCGGTTCATTGGAGCATTTTCCCGTCGAGTCCGCCACAGCCTCAAGCTTTGATAATCCCGCACTACGGTCCTTGGCTCCTTGCCTCCAGCGAGCACTGGTCTGTTGGAGTGAGCAGTTCGGCCATCAGACCAGTCAGTTGAAGAAATTGAGACCGGTGGGAAAAACTCGTGTGTGTGGCTGAGAGGTTATATTATAATGGCACATATACATGTTTAGACAAACAGTTGATGCCATGTGAGTTGTGAGCCTGTGCTTATGGCATACCATTAGCTCTTCACATTTCAGATGTTTTTCTCATCATCCAAAGCTCAAAAGTATGAATTTTTTAATTACTTCTTAATTCTTAATATTCTCTCCTAAAATTAGCTCCAATATTGTTCGAAGTTCCACAGCAACGCGCAGGCATCAACTAGTACCCTATATTATGCTGCATTTGGCTAGGAGTATGTTGCACACCATTACTTGGCATGTCCTCAGCCATTATAATGAAAATGCAAAATTTGCCACTGACATTCATTCGGAATGTGTTGTATAGATCCTTTTTAACAACTATAAAGAAAACCTAGAAGTTCTAAGTTTATTCGTACACAAGTTCCGCGATCTATTAGTAAAATGACTCCTTAATATAGAAAAGCTACAGTGTCAGTTGAACTTTTTTTTTAACTACGGCCTGGAGCCCAATAAGTTCCGCCATCTATTAGTAAAATGACTCCTTAACATAGAAAAGCAACACAGTGTCAGTTGAACATAATTTACTTTTTTTCCATACTACGGCCAGGAGCCCCAAGAATTGTGTTACCACCTCTGATGTAAAAATTCAGACAGCACAAGGTTGGAATAGAGCTACCGTCCCTCTCATGCACACCATCATCATCATAATTAAGTTAATACACCTGAATTAAGTCCACTAACTTCTAGAGTTGTTTTGTATCAAAAACAAAAAAGGAAAACAACATTGAACATCTACCATAATTAGCTGAACTCATATCTTAAGCAACATAGTAATATGATAATGCCATAGCAGTTAGCTCTTTCAAAATTAACAAGATGCAACCCTATTTACAAGAGTGTCTAGATTTTCAGTCCTGGTGAACCTTGATGTGCTGACAATCAGCTTACATGTAAGTAAAAGCTAACACATTACAAAGCTCAGCAAGTACGGAAACTAGGTTTGCCAAGAACCCATGTGTGTATAGTGTTTCACTTCATCAACACTTGACATATAGGATAAGCAGACCAATCATAAAGATAGTCACAAAAACACAGAGCAGGTTCTACTATAACAAAATTACTTGATTCTTACCTAAGTTATTTGGAGATTTCGCTGGAGCAGTTACACGTGAAGTCTTTTCATGTAGCAAGCTTGTTTCTGAAGCTTCTCTTGTGCCTGTATCATATGAAACAGCTCAGAATTTGAGAAAATTGCCTACAGAAACACTGGTTTTCATTTCAATCAAAAGATGAAGACTGATGTTGTCCTTTGGTAGTACAAAACAGCAAACAGAACATACAGCAATAATAAATCCAGATAGAGAAAAGGAAACTACATACCAAATACTTTTTTTTATCACATATTATCTATGTGTATGTTCTTTTTATTTGTTGTTCAAGAAATCAACAAGTTCGACATACATATTTGACAATTATTCACCTATTTAGATGCTACTAAATATACATATATAACCAGGTGATAATACACCTGAATTAAGTCCACTCATTTCTAGAGTTCTCTTGTAGCAAAAACAAAAAAGGAAAGCAACCTTGAACGTCTAGCCATAATTAGCTAAACTCATATCCTAGCAACAGAGTAACATGATAAGGCCATAGCAGTTAGCTCTTTCGCAATTAACAAGATGCAACCCCTAACAATCACCTTACTTGGAAAAGCTAAGACATTGAAGATTAAACCGGTCGGCAAGTATGGAAACTAGGTTTGCAAAGAACAGATAGGTGTCTAGTGTACATTTCATCAACACTTGACATATAGGATAAGCAGACCATTCGTAGAGATAGTCATACAAACAGAGAGCAGCAGCTAGTATAGCAAAATTACTTGATTCTTACCTAAGATATTTGGAGAATTCGCTGGTGCAGTTACACTTAAAATTGAAGTCTTTTCATGTAGCAGGCTGATTTCTGAAGCTTCTCTTATGCCTGTATCATATAAAACAGCGATTTGAGAAAATTACCTACAGAAACACTGGTTTTCTTTTCAATGAAATCCTTCATAAGAGTCAAGCCTTACCCCTGCAAAGTGCAACACAGAGAGGCTGAGTCAAACCCAGGACCTCTTGGTACAAGTGGGGAGTACTTCACCACTGCACCAGGCCTGTCCTTCACAGAATATACATATATAACGAGGTGAAAATATTTTTATGTCAAATCTAGAAATAACATTTGATCATGGGAAAATTCAGATGCGTACATGTATATTAGAGGTGAAATTTTCGGTATGCTGACTGCATTTATACAAAGACATCATCTAAAAAGAGTGCATGAACTATTAAAACCCAACGGAAACTTGTCCCAAATGGCACTGAAATACCCTATATTGTGCTGCATCTGGCTAGGGGTATATTTTAAACACCATTACTTGAATGCATTTCCTCAGCCGTTACAATGAAAATGCAAACTTCACCATTCATGTCCACTCGAAACTGTCTTGCAGAGATCCTTCATAAACACCATTAAAGAAAATCTAGAAGTCCTCTAAGTTTATTTGTACACCAGTTCCGTCACTCTATTAATAAAATGACTGCTCAACATAGAAAAGCAAAAAAATATCAATTGAACATAATTTCCTTTTTTCTTTAACTATGGCCTCGAGCCCCAAGAATTGTGTTACCACCTGATGTGAAAACTCAGATAACATAATTCGGAATAGAATCGCAGCAGTCCCTCTTATTGCACAACATCATCGTTATCAGGCTAACAAACCTGAATGAAGTCCACTAACTTCTAGAGTTGTCTTGTAGAAAAAACAAAAAGGGGAAACAACCTTGAACACCTAGCCATATAATTAGCTAAACTCGTATCGTACGCAACAGAGTTGTATGATAAGGCCATAGCAGTTAGCTCTTTCAAAATTAACAATGTGCAACCTTATTTACAGGAGTGTCTAAATTTTCAGTCCTGGTGAACTCCGTTGTCCTAACAATCAGGGTGCTGTGAAAATTTAAGACACTATACTGATCAGCAAGAATGGAAACTAGGTTCGGCAAGAACCCATAGGAATAGGGTTTCATTTCATCAAGACTCGACATATAGGATAAGCAGACCATTCATACAGATAGTAACAGAAACACGGAGCAGGTACTAGTATAGCAAAATTACCTTCATCCTTGCTAAGATATTGGGAGATTTCAGTGGTGCAGATACGCGGAAAAGTGAAGTCTTTTCCTGTAGCAAGCTTGGCAAATCCTTTCAGTGTATTCTTCCTCATGTCAATAGAAATCACCACATCCTCGTACCCCGCGCGGCTGGCTATATACACCAGGTAGAAAACATCATCATCCATGCTCATGGTGGGGAAACCAATGAGGTGTGCTGGTAATGTTGCCTCAGAGGGGCTGTCGTCCGTACTGCGCAGACTAGGCAGCTGGTCAGAAAGCATTGGGTCAATAATGATGTCAGCAACATCGAAGCTGCAGTCCCGATGCCATTCCTCCCATGAATCAATCCAGATCGGTCGGCTCCATGTGGTGGCCTTCCAGGCTCTACTGGGCGCTCTGCGCTGCTTTTGGCGAACGGAGGAATCAGAAGGGTGGTCAGGGCTAATCACCTTTTTCAGTGGGTTTGCGATCTCAATGTACTTGATGGAATCTTTAAGTAGGTTGACGGTGATGTTACGAAAGACTAACGGGCTGCATTTGTAGTAGAATCTTCGGTTACCCCGAGCTGGCAGCGGCAGTGGTATGTCGTGGAGCACTGGATCCACCTGGAGCACATCGCAGACAAGGATGCCACGCCAGAGGTCAACCCAGCCGACCGTGCCGCGCCCGAGTATGATCACCTTCGTTGTATCATGATACGGCGCAAAATCAAAAGGGAACACCTTGTCCCTCAGTGGCTCCGCCACCGACACCACCTTGGAGGTCCACCCCTCCAGAGCTTTGGAGGAGCGGTAAAGGTGGAGATTGAACTCCTTCTTGTTAGGCGTCATATCCTCGTACTTTCTTGTGAGAGCGGCGACGGCGTACTCGCCGTCGTTGCCCAGGCTGAGGAGGGCGACCTCCTTATCTTTGAATCTGTTGGTTGGGTACGGGTGCGGAAGAAGGTAGAGTGATGGCTTCGAAGGGTGCGCCCTGTAGAGGAAGTAGTCGCAGTAACGTGGATTGAAGCGGACCTGGGGGCACACGGAAACTTGGAAGAGGATGAGATCAGAATCAGCGCTGATAACCTTGGGAGGAACCACAAAACCGGCGGGTCCAAGATCTGGGCAGTGGACACAGAAGTGGGAAACTTGGGGCGGGCGGGCGGTGTAGAAGGACACTTTGATGCGTTCGCCGGTGCTCGTGTAGCTCTCGGCGAAGGGGGGGTTGCCGTAGTCACCCATATAGCCAAGGATGTCGAGGAGGACCCAGTTTGGGGCATCGTGGCCATCGCTCTCGAGGAGTGAAGGCGGACTCAGAACGGCAGAGGAGGAGGAGCAGGGGGAGGGGGCGGCCATGGCGTCCAAGGAAGGGGGCGGAGAAGGTCAGGGTTGGGGCGGCGCAGATGGGTGAGTGAGAGTCAGGGGGGAAACCTGGACAGCAGGACAGGAGAAAAAAGAAGGGAGAGGGTGGGTGTTCTAGGGCTTCCAAATTTGTTTTTCTTTTTTTTTTGGAGAAAAGGCTACTATACAGCCGGAGGCTCGCGAAAGAGCTATCCAACGGGCCGGCCCGAGCACTGTACGCGCTCCGCCCTCCGCCCTGTATGCTGCGAAATACTCCCTCTCGTCTGAAAATGGTGTGGCTCCTGCAGCTCTAACTTGTGCGTCTAGGGTTCATTTTCTTCGACAATTTAACTGGATTGGCAGGAGTAGTATGAAGAGAAAGTTTAAGACAAGAAAAGAAGAAAGAAGATTGTTGACGGGATGGAAGTTGATGATACTATGGGATCGGTGGACTTTTTGAAGGAGGACCGTCGGTAGCAATGAAAATTGTAGGATGGAACTGCACAGAATGAAAACTTCCCGCGCAATTCGTACGTTTTTGGAAGTCCGGAGGTAATTAAATCCCGATGTCATCTTCCTGTCTGAGGCTCATCACTCTGATAAATGTTAGAGGAATCGTTTTATTGGAGAGGCTATCTGGAGCGACGCACAAACTGAGATATTGGATCCTACGGAAACATATCATACTCACCCTTCCACCGTTGAAACCCTAACACCTAATCCCCAACCGTCCTCGAGCCCTCGCGTGCTCCCCGCGCGTCCTCCTCTCCCCTCCCCATCCCGCTCTGATACGTCTCCAACGTATCTATAATTTTTTTTTATCTATCCATGCTTGTTTCATAACATTATTACATGTTTTGATCATCACTTTTATGATTTTGAGGCATTTTCTTGTACTAACCTATTAACAAGATACCCAGTACCAGTTTTTGTTTTCTGTACTATTTTTGTTTCGGAAAGTACTTAAAGAAAAATCCTCAGAATTGGCTGAAAATTCACGGAGATGATTTTATTTTGGAACGAGGATGGAGGCCAAAGGGCGACCGAGAGGCCACCTGGAGGGCAGGGGCGGCCCATGGTCGCGACCATGGGCCCACCAGTGGGTGGGGCCTGCCCCTGCTCCTCATGTGCCCCCTCGGCCCCCTCCGACGCCTATAAAATCACATTAAACCTAAAAACGTCGGGTCGAAGATTATTTTCCACGAAACCTTCCCAAAGCTGCTGACATCTTCAACCCTAATTCGGGAGGATTCTAAAGCTCTTCCCGACACCCTGCCGGAGGGGAGATTGATCCTGGAGGCCTCTTCATTGACATGGCCGACGTCGGGATGATGCGTGAGTAGTTCCCCTTGGACTATGGGTCCATAGCAGTAGATAGTGTTGAGTAATTAGGCAATAATTTCATAGTTAATTCCAGAATATTAAGCATGACAACAATCGCTACTAACATGTTAATCTCAAACATACTAGAAGTATTAACTAACATGAACAGCAGCATACTAGCAGAAAACATGTTAAGCCAGCAGATCGGATCACGCAACACGTACCGATCCGTGGTGGAGAAAGTAGTCGTAGCCGTTGCCGTTGCAGTACCGATGTTGTTGATGACAACGTTGGCGATGACCGGTCGAAGAAGACGGCGTTGAAGACGACGAGCAGCTACACTGCCCGACTTGGATGGTAGACGAGCCGTGATGAAGAAGCAAGCAGTCGCGCAGAGCGCTTCCCAAAAACCTAATTCGACCTCTCCCGTACAGGATCGCAAAAGCTAACGGTTCCGGAGACCTGCTCTCCCGCTCGCCGGTGCACGCCGGCGATCGGGATGGAGTAGACTACGGTGGCGGCGCAAGGCACGAGATTGGCAAAACCTAGATTGGTTCGATGTGATGCGGCGCACGCAGTGCACGACAATATATAATGCGGCACGGGAAAACCCTAACGGGTACAACGTGGGCCAAGTCCACGTCGCGCACGTTTTAGGTCGGTTACAGTAGCCCACGATCCGGGAGCGACCCGAACCGACTAACTGTGACGCGTCCGTCCAGACCGTTTTTCCCGGACTGCAAAAATAAAGCTCGGCTCGGCGAGATTCCCGCAACCCGCGTCGTGACGAGGCGGGCGGGCGGCGGCGGAGGAGGAGGAGCGCGTGAGAGAGCCTCTTGTTCTCACAAGCTTACCAAGTAGTAGAACACTCCACTATATAAGTTGGTGCAACTCCTCTCAAACTAGCGGGGTGGGACTAAACTTTAGCTCCCACTCCACTCTCATGTGTGCTGCCACAAAAATCTGCCACAAAAATGGGCTTTGAGATTTTTTGAAATTGCTTATTGGGCTGCCACATATGGGCCCAATTCTAACAATCCCCCACCAGATCTCAAATCCCCATTTAGAGATAATTTGCCAAACCTCGTTTCTTGTTTATATACCAGTGTTTCAGCAGAGACTGTTAAGTTGAACTTCCGCCTAGAGCTTCAAGCTACATCTATCAGCAACTTGAACAATGGACGAACCTTGAATTGCAAGTTTGGTGCCAATAGACTTCACTCAAAGTCATAACCAGTACCTGGCTGCCAATAGCCTGCCCCGCGGGTTGAGCATATGCGTCGTACTCCCTGGTCTCTTCATGAGTTTACTAGAGATCACCCAAATCTCATAGACTGCGACGTTTAACAGTCGGAACTCATATAGGTGTGTTCTTTCAAGAATGCTCTGTAGGACAGCATCTTTGCTATAAATAGCCAATAGAACCACATTAAGGCATGTTGCCAACCTGCCTTACAGCTATGTGAGAGCTTGTGCATCTTCACTTAGAGAGGGTAACAAAAAGCTCTCCTCCGTTAAACCACTAGTTTGTTTCTCCCAGGTCCTACTTCACGGGATCTCCGATCACATAGGTTGGGTTACCACTATGGTGTAACACTCATGGGTCTCATACCCATCTCCCTCGATGCACTCTCTATCACATTTCGTGATAGTCCCTTTGTAAAGGGATCTGCCAGGTTTTTGTCTGTTTGAATATACGTAACAGTAATTACTCCGGAGTTTTTCAATTTCGTGACAGATTTCAAACGTCTTTTAACGTGTCTTGATGACTTCGCATTATCCTTAGCACTGTTCACTTTGACAATCACCGTTTGATTGTCACAGTTCATAAGGATGGCCGGCAATGGTTTGTCAACCACCGGCAAGTCCATCAAGAGCTCACGCAGCCATTCTGCCTCTACAGTGGCTGTATCCAAAGCAGTAAGTTCTGCTTCCATGGTTGACCTCGTCAATATGGTTTGTTTACAAGACCTCCATGACACTGCGCCACCTCCAAGGGTAAATGCATACCCACTTGTGGCGTAAAGCTCATCAGCATCTGAAATCCAGTTCGAGTCACTATATCCCTCTAGCACAGCAGGGTGACCAGAATAGTGAATCCCATAACTCATTGTACCGTTCAGATAGCGCATGACTCTTTCAAGTGCATGCCAATGATCATTACCCGGGTTTGACATGAACCTGCTCAACTTGCTTACAGCATATGAGATATCAGGTCTCGTCGCGCTCGCGAGGTACATGAGTGAACCGATTATTTGAGAGTATCTCAATTGATCTATCGATTCTTTCTTGTTCTTTCGAAGTGCCACGCTGGGATCATAAGGTGTTGGAGAAGGCTTGCTGTCTATAAAGCCGAATCGGCTCAAGACCTTCTCAACATAGTGTGATTGTGTTAAAACAATTCCACTCTCATCCTTAATCAGCTTGATGTTCAGAATTACATCAGCTTCTCCCAGATCTTTCATGTCAAAACATTTTGACAGAAAAGACTTGACCTCATTTATCACATTCATGCTTGTACCAAATATCAATATGTCATCGACATACAAGCATAATATGACACTATCGCCCCCACCATGGCGATAATAAACACACCTATCAGCCTCATTAATGGCAAAGCCTGCAGAAGTCAAAGTTCTATCAAACTTCTCATGCCATTGCTTAGGTGCTTGTTTCAGTCCATACAAGGATTTCAACAACTTGCATACCTTTCTCTCTTCACCCTTTACCACGAACCCGTCAGGCTGATCCATATAGATCTCCTCTTCCAACTCTCCATTGAGGAAAGCTGTCTTTACGTCCATTTGATGAACGATAAGACCATAAGAGGCAGCCAGGGAAAGTAGTACATGAATTGTGGTTAGTCTAGCGACAGGTGAATAGGTATCGAAGTAATCTTCACCTTCTCTTTGTGTGTAGCCCTTGGCCACAAGCCGCGCCTTGTACTTATCAACAGTACCGTCAGGTCGCAGCTTCTTCTTGAACACCCACTTGCAACCCACAGGTTTACACCCATACGATCGTTCAGATAGTTCCCATGTTCCATTAGAAAGAATCGAGTCCATCTCATTTTGGATAGCTTCTTTCCAGTCATCCGCATCAGGAGATGCGTATGCCTCTGCAATGGACGTAGGAGTATTGTCCACAAGGTACACAATGAAATCATCACCAAAGGATTTTTCAATCCTCTGTCTCTTGCTCCTCTTAGGAGCTTCATTGTCATCCTTCTCTAGGACAGTCTCAAGTGGTTGTTCAGAATGATCACCAGATGTACTAGATTCAGGAATTATCTCAAAAGAAATTCTAGCAGTGCTATGCATATCTTTCATAGGAAACATATTCTCAAAAAAAGTTGCATCACGAGATTCCATTATAGTATCAACATGCATATCAGGAACTTCAGATTTAACCACTAAAAATCTATAACCAACGCTACGCGGCGCATAGCCAAGAAAAATACAATCCACTGTCTTTGGTCTGAGTTTGCGTTTCTTCGGAATAGGAATGTTGACTTTCGCCAAGCATCCCCAAGTACGCAAATAAGAAAGTGATGGCTTTCTTCCAACCCACTCCTCATAAGGGGTTTTCTCTTTATTCTTGTTAGGAACTCTATTCAGGACATGACATGAAGTCAACAAGGCCTCCCCCCACCATGCCTTAGATAAACCCGCAGTGTCCAACATGGAATTCACCAAGTCGGTCAGCGTGCGGTTTTTCTCTCGGCAATCCCGTTTGATTGGGGCGAGTAGGGAGGCGTCCTCTCATGAATAATGTCGTGTTCCTCACAGAATTCGTCAAATATTTTCGCAAAATATTCTCCACCACGATCCGACCTAAGACGCTTGATCTTTCTCTCTAATTGATTTTCAACTTCAGCCTTATAGATTTTAAAGTAGTCTAAAGCTTCATCTTTAGTTTGCAACAAATACACATAGCAGAACCTAGTAGCATCATCAATTAATGTCATGAAATATCTCTTTCCACCTTTTGTCAACACACCATTCATCTCGCATAGATCAGAATGTATGAGTTCTAGAGGTGCCAAGTTTCTCTCCTCAGCCGCCATGTGAGGCTTCCGAGGTTGCTTAGATTGCACACAACTATGGCACTTAGAACCTTTGGCAATAGTGAATTTCGGAATTAAACACATGCTGGATAGCCGAGACATTAAACCAAAATTAACGTGACATAAACGAGAGTGCCAAACACTAGCATCCGAATCAACATTGCCACAAATATGGTTCATAGACTTATTACAAAAATCTGAAAGGGAAAAGCGGAACAAGCCTCCGCACTCATAACCTTTACCAATAAATTGTCCAAACTTTGACACAACCACTTTATTGGACTCTAAGACTACTTTAAACCCATCTCTGCATAGAAGGGAGCCGCTAACGAGATTCTTGTTCATAGTAGGGACATGCTGCACGTTCCTCAGCTGCACGATCTTTCCGAAGTAAACTTCAGATCTACCGTGCCAACACCACGAACAGAAGCATGTGATCCATTCCCCATTAGGACGAAAGAATCCCGTGCGACCTGGTAAGAAGTGAACATAGAGATGTCAGAACATACATGAACATTAGCACCTGTATCAATCCACCAACATGAAGATTGAAATACTGAAAGCACAACAGGTAATACATACCATAGTATGCTAGCGGTCACGACGTTGACAGTATTGGTGCCATCTTTCCCTTTGCGATCTGCATGTTCAGGGCAGTTCTTGGAATAGTGGCCAAGCTCTCCGCAGGTATAACATCCTCCCTGCCCAGCTTTGTTCACCTTCTTCTTCTTCTTCTTCTTCTTCTTGAAGTCAGTAGTCTTTGCAGGCTTATTGAACGAGGGCTTGAAATTCCCTTTGTTCTTAACATGTGAGTTCTTCTGCACCATGTTGGCGCTAGACTGACCCTCACCGCCTCTCTCATTAGTGTCCTTAGCCCGAGATTTCTCCTCAACATCAAGAGACGCAATCAGATTTTCAACTGATATCTCCTGTCTCTTATGTTTGAGAGTTGTGGCGAAGTTCCTCCAAGACAGAGGCAACTTTGCAATAATGCACCCAGCCACAAACTTGTCGGGTATGGCACACTTGAGAAGTTCGAGCTCCTTTGCAATACACTCTATTTCATGAGCCTGTTCCACTACAGAACGGTTATTCACCATCCTGTAATCATGGAAACTCTCCATGACATAGAGTTCACTGTCAGCATCGGATGCACCGAATTTCGCATTCAGTGCTTCCCAGAGCTCCTTGGCGTCCTCTATGTGCATGTACACATCGCATAGACGGCCATCAAGAACGCTAAGAATACATCCTCTGAAGGCAGTATTGTCAGTACCGGAACTTTTCCTGATCTTGCTCAGAAATAGTTCCCTCAGGCATGCCTTTACTGACATGGAATATTTTCAAAGCCATAAGCCAGAGCTGGCACTTCACTTGCCACCTCTTAAAGCTCACACCGGTAAACTTTTCCGGTCTCATAGCATCAGCAAAACCTAGCCATTGATAACTCAGGAAATTGCCTATATTTAGGTTTTTGGATTGTTGAGTAATTAGGCAATAATTCCATGATTAATTCCAGAATATTAAGCATGACAACAATCGCTACTAACATGTTAATCTCAAACATACTAGAAGTATTAACTAACATGAACAGCAGCATACTAGCAGAAAACATGTTAAGCCAGCAGATCGGATCACGCAACACGTACCGATCCGTGGTGGAGGAAGTAGTCGTAGCCGTTGCCGTTGCAGTACCGATGTTGTTGACGACAACGTTGGCAATGACCGGTCGAAGAAGATGGCGTTGAAGACGACGAGCAGCTACACTGCCCGACTTGGATGGTAGACGAGCCGTGATGAAGAAGCAAGCAGTCGCGCAGAGCAGCTTCCCAAAAACCTAATTAGCCCTCTCCCGTACAGGATCGCAAAAGCTAACGGTTCCGGAGACCCTACTCTCCCGCTCGCCGGTGCACGCCGGCGCTCGGGATGGAGTAGACTACGGTGGCGGCGCAAGGCACGAGAATTGGCAAAACCTAGATTGGTTCGATGTGATGCGGCGCACGCAGTGCACGACAATATATAATGCGGCACGGGAAAACCCTAACGGGTACAATGTGGGCCAAGTCCACGTCGCGCACGTTTTAGGTCGGTTACAGTAGCCCACGATCCGGGAGCGACCCGAACCGACTAACTGTGACGCGTCCGTCCAGACCGTTTTTCCCGGACTGCAAAAATAAAGCTCGGCTCGGCGAGATTCCCGCGGCGCGGCGCGTCGTGACGAGACGGGCGGGCAGTGCGTGCGAGCGGCGGCGGAGGAGGAGGAGTGCGTGAGAGAGCCTCTTGTTCTCACAAGCTTACCAAGTAGTAGAACACTCCACTATATAAGTTGGTGCAACTCCTCTCAAACTAGCGGGGTGGGACTAAACTTTAGCTCCCACTCCACTCTCATGTGTGCTGCCACAAAAATCTGCCACAAAAATGGGCTTTGAGATTTTCTGAAATTGCTTATTGGGCTGCCACATATGGGCCCAATTCTAACAGATAGTATGGTATCTCTCTCTTTGTGCTTCAATGCTTATGATCTCATGATCTGCCCTACATGATCGAGATCGATATTATGTAATGCTACATGTTGTGTTTGTTGGGATCCGATGAATTGTGAAGTTATGATCAAATTATTCATGTTTTTTATGTGTGATATTATGCTCTTGCATGCTCTCCGGTGTGTAGTTACTTTGGCCAAGTGATTATGTGTATCTCCAACAGGGAGTATTTATGCTAGATGATAGGTTCATGCCCCCTCCGTGCCTGGGCACGAGTGACAGAAACGTCTAAGGACGAGGGTGTGTTGTTGCTACTAATTAAGGGTAAAACAGCGGTGTTTATGTCTTCGTGATCATGAATATTGCTTACATCATGTACTATGCTTATTGCAATGTATGTTGCTTCTAACTTAATACCGATGGGTGACATGCTGGATAGCGATTCCTAGGTGGATTTTTAGTCGCATATGCATTGCTTAGCGGTCTACGTATGTTTGACGTGATATCTACATGAATATTACCCATGAATTATCTATGACATTGCTAGATTAAGTTTGTGTAACAATTCTATCAATTGCCCAGTTGTAATTTGTTCACCCTTCATGTGTGCATTTTTTTCTTCAAGAGAAACACCACTAGTGAACCTATGGCCCCTGATCCATCTTTTTATATTGATTACGTTCTCATAATTTGTTCATTTGCTCTATAAGATTTATTCCCTTTGTTTTGAGCAGGCCAGGAACATTGACAACCTTCCTGCCGTTCGGGCAAAGTTAATTGTTTGGTTGTGTGCAGGTCCGCACTTGACAACGATCAAGCACCAGAGATCGTTGTTGGGTACCTCGGTGTTGATCTTCAGGCCTACTGGTTCGATAATCTTGGTTCTTCACTGAGGGAAAATTTGCCGCTAACCGCATCCTTCACCTTAATCTTGGGGTGACCACCAACATTCCACTAATACACTAGCGCTAGCCATCACGCTCCTCCCCGCCCCCATCGTTCTCTCCCACGCCGACGGCCGCTGCTCCTCTACGGAGCCTCCTCCTCTCTCCGCCCGAAAGGGGCGTCAGAGAAACTGGGGATGCGAAGCAGCGTACACGCAGGAATATGTCAAATCGTTGTCATGCTACATATGAAAGAGAGTGGGGGGAAGGGGATAGGCTAGCTTTGTTAATGTAAGGTTTTGAGAAAATGTTATGTAAGATCTATGTCAGCCTTACATCGATAAACTATATGCTGGTTTTGTTGGCTGGACTGCTTTTATGTCTATGTCCAAACTTATATTCTCATATCACAGTTAAACATTTTGAAATTAACTTCCTTGGTTTGACTAACACCGAAACACACCAAACTCTTTACGTGTATGGCATAGCAACATAAATCATACGGTAGATGAAACGATCAATCAGTGCACAAAAGCCTACACATCACAATGCTTCTCTCACTTGATATGCATGATTAAGATCTACTTCTCCCACTTTATCTAAATGTTCAAGATCTTCTTCCCCCACTTGATCTAGATGGTCATCTTCTTCTGTCACTTGATTTGGATGAGCAAGATCTGCTTCTCCCTCTTGATTCAGAAGAGGTTCACAATGATAACTCCAGTTAGTATACGATACTGAGATCCTATAAATGTATAGATGAACGCATACTTCTCCTTGACTCTTCTTAACATTGTTCAGACACCGACGGCATGGGAAAAACACATGCTCGTCCCTAGAATGAGCTGTAACAAACTCCAAAAAGTCTTGAATGTCACTGATCTGTTCAACTGAAAATTGTATGGAATGCGTTTATCCAAGTTGTGTCCATCTCTTGAAGATATAGATGGTCAAAAGTTTAAAGGCATTTCAATGAACATGTTTGGTGTGAAAATCTAATCTGCGGTGACCCAGCACACCACTGCATGTTGTAGTGCGCGAGTCGTGGATATAATACTC
Source organism: Puccinellia tenuiflora (assembly GCA_012064385.1). Classification (NCBI taxonomy): domain Eukaryota; kingdom Viridiplantae; phylum Streptophyta; class Magnoliopsida; order Poales; family Poaceae; genus Puccinellia; species Puccinellia tenuiflora. The sequence continues at coordinate 39,608 of QRDG01001183.1, forward strand.
ACAGAGGACTAATCCGTGAATACTACATCCCTCAGAGTGGTACAACAAAAACATAGCAAGTCCAAGGTAGCACTATAGGATTACACCAATATTCAATACAGAATCTTGAGAACTTCCTCGATACATAGAGGTACATCTCGTGCAAATGAAATCTCGAAAAGATCCAATTCGTAGCACTAAGCTAGAGATTAACTCTCAAGCTCTAAATCCTAATCCACTACTGCTGATGTCACAGCCTTAATCTATCCACCGAAAATATCTTTATCTAGGGTTGTACTCGTCCTTCCACTCGACGTGGTCTCCTCCATTGGCAGTGTGGTTTCCTTGATGTCGCTGTAATAACTCATGTGTTGCCATAGTTGTCGTCGCTCTTCTGTTGACAAAGTCACAGTTGATTCCTTCAATCTCCACCAGGTAGGTTCGACTCCTCGTTGCTGACCTTCTCGACGTCATATTGAGTAACTGCCAAATCCCTTGATGGCTCCATAAATCTAAGCAGGAGTCAAATGGGGAAAGGGTGAGTAACCAGCATTACTCAACAAGTCCATTATGTACGGTGGGAAGTCTGATGCACTAACTACTGCTTTAGACTCAAAAGAGTGACAAGCTAATGTAAAGTTTTTGTAAAACATTTCTTCAAGAGGTCGCTTTTATTCTGAAGACTATGCCCGTCATCCTTCATAGATGCTAGAACTTCATGGAGTTCCTTTCCTGCAGCCTTCGCAGCTCCTTCCCAGAACAGGGAGTAACATGTCACAATTTTTTACACTCTGCAGAGGTGCGTTACTTTACCCATAAGAGATCAAGACTTTGTTGCAGAACCGGGCTTAAGTTCCCGTCCACACTCTCTTTGGTGTGGGGGCCAGTTTTTAATCCAAGTCATTCACTGTGCTACTCCGCACAACGCATGCCCACCCAATTCATGCATAGCAGAATCACCCCTGATATTCTGCCCCGAAGGTAAATACCTAGTGAAAGGATCGTATGGGCACCTAGAGGGGGGGGGGTGAATAGGTGCTACACCAAATTTTAATTCTTTTCCGATTTTAGGCTTGACACGAAGGTAAATTCTCTAGATATGCAACTACGGTGAATTTACCTATATGACAAGCAAGCAACTAAGACTAGGCAAGAACACGATATAAGTAAAGACAACTAAGGGATAGAGATAACCGAAAGTAGAAGCACATGAAGACAAGGATGTATTCCCGAGTTCCTCCTTGTTAAGGGAGTACGTCTTGTTGGAGGGGTGTGAGCTCACCACAACAGACCTACTCAAGATGCCACAAAGTCCTCATCCTATTCTCCGATGAACCTCACCCAAGGGTTAGGTTCACCTTCCACTATCGGAAACCTTCAAGGCGGAATCCGGAGCCCTTACAATGTTCTTTGGGCACACACCCACAACTTAATCGGGGGCTCCCAAAACAATCCAACAACTGAAACAACAACAATTGAAGTGAGTACAACCAAACACCTAGGTTTTCCCAATGGAAACCCTAGGCACGAATCCCTCAAGCAAATGAAGGGTAAATGAAGAACCGGTTGGTGAAGATGTAGATCTTGGCCTTATCCTTCAATCCTCCAAAGATCAACAAGTTTGGGTGGAGGGATTGCTAGATCTCTTCGATTTGAGCTTTTTCTCGTAATGGAGGAGAGAGAGTTGCAAGAGCTAAATGAACCAAGGTAGGTGGAGGGGTATTTATACCCCTCCAGGAAATCTGGCTGTTGGAAAAGCGAGGGACCGGAAATTCTGGTATTATGTACCGGAACTTCCAGCCAGGGCGACTCGTAAGCCGGAACTTCTGGTGGGCCGAAAACCTCTGGGGAGAACTTCCGCCCAAAACCTCCGGGACCCCTCCCGAGATGAAAACCCAAAAGGACTTAGCCAAAATTCCACCAGGAAAATTTCCAGGGCCGGAATTTCCGGCCAGGAGGCTGGAACTTCCGAACCACCGGAAATTTCCGGGGGGTAACTTCCGGGGAGAAGTTTCGGGACCCCTCCAGAGAGGAATCCCAAAAAGGACTTAGCCGATTTCCCGCTTGGACCGGAACTTCCGGTCCTCCATAGGCAGAAAAACCACTCCAAAGCGATTCTCTTCTCCATCTTCGATCTTGTCTTTGATCTTTTCACCTTCTGGGCCTAATCAGTCAGGTCGGGCTTAAAACCCGATACCCGAAGCCCGAATCCGAACAACCCGACCCTGAACCCGTTTTGCCCGAACCCGAAATACCCGAGTGCTGCATCGGGTGGTGAATCTGGAAACCCAAATTAAATTCGGAAATTCGGGTTTGAGGCCACGGTACCCGATTTACCCGAGTAGCCCGAACTGAATGATAGCCCAGTAAAAATTTGGCAAGGCCCAACCCAATATCTACCCAAACCCTAGTTTTTCATTACCTGAGTGTGACCCCGTGTCTCCACTCTCCAAGTCTCCAGTCCACTTCCCATCCCCATCCCCGTCTGCGCACACCCCATCGTGGCGGCGCGCCCAGCCTCGCTTATCTACCGCCGCCCATCTCCCGTCCTAGAGCACCGCCACGCCGGCACGCCGCGGAGCTTCCCTAGCCTGGCCGCTGTCCGCTGTCCGGCACGTCGCTACTCGCTACCCTCCCACTCCCAATCGACGACGGCACGTCGCATCCAAGCTCCAGCTTCCCTGACGGCCGACGCGGCCCAGGATCCCGATGAGGCGACGACCTGACCGGCGTTCTCCTTCTCTGCTCAGCTCCAGCTTCCCCGACTAGGCACTGGGCAACGCCCGAGTTCAGCCCGCTGTGCAATTTTGGGTAGTTCGGGAATACCCGAACCCGAACCCGATTTTATCGGGTACCCGGAATGTCGGGTAGTAAAAAAATCCACGGAAATTCAGGTGCCATTTCTTAAAACCCGAAATATTTTTTACCCGAATTACCCGACCCGAAATTTCGGGTAAACCCGAACGCCCAGCCTGACTAATCCGCTAAGATACCTGTCAAGACACTTTAACAAACATGATTAGCCCACAAAGTGTGTTGTCAACTTGTCATTATATCACCGAAACTAAGAGATGTTCTTTCAATCTCCCCCTTTTTGGTGAATAGAAACTTAAGCGCTACGCTCCCCGGCAACGGCGCCAGAAAAGTACTTGATAACCCCCAAGAGCAGGGGATCACTATAGCACCTCTCAATGTGGAAGTAGGGTATCAATCCGCAGGAGCAAGAAGGAAAAGTTATCTATACTCTACAACTAAAGTGTCACAAGTTTTAGTTGATTATGCACTAAATAGGTTTAAAGAACAAGATGGTTGATTTAATGGATAGAAGTTTAATGTAACAAAACAAGAATGTAAAGTGTCCCAATCCTCTTCAATGCAAGAGGACAAGACAAAGGTTTTCTCTTATAGGAACAATGGACATGGGTTCATGGGTTCACTCAATCCTCTCTCCCATCTATGGTGATTATCATGTTATAGATAAAAAAGTACACACAATTGTCATGCTTTAATGGTAAACTTGTATGACGGCTACATGTCCTAAAACACATAGTTGAAAGAAAATAATCATTTGTGTTTCTAGGTCACCCTCGTAAGGCTAGCGTGGTTTGTTGTCACTCCCACATCATACTTCTTCCTTTTTACCCCCGGATAAAGGATGATGGGTTGTATTGTGTCACTCAATACATATGCTGTTGTCACATCGGCCATCCCGTACCTACATACATCATACTTCATAATGGACAATATTCTAAACACTAGTGCAATGATTCATATTTCGTGTGCATGACCACATCTCTCTCATCTATCTACACTTGGTGGTGTCAATCACCTCATGAATGGATAAACAAGGCATTATGCATAAATCGAACCATCACATGCATCATAGAATATCTCCAAAGTATGACAAGTCATAAAAGATCCAACACAATGGTAAATGCATAACAAATGTCATCTCATACACAATATCCACCATAGGAATTACATAGATAGATCCATACTTATGCAAGGCACATTGATACGTCCATTTTGCATCACTATTTTACATCATAATTCATCTTTATTCATTGATATATTTCATATTATGATGCAATACTTATGTTATTCTATCTTATTTTGCATGATTGCCAATTATTGGGGATGCATCTGCCGGAGCCAGAAATCAGCTGGAAAAGTACCTGTCAAGATACCAGACGTCGGAAGCTCAGAAAATTCCAGGAAAATAAGAAAGTCAATATTACGAAGAATTAGTCACGGAGCCGAAAGGGGGCACGGAGGCGAGCTCCCAGGGGCAGGGAAGACCTGCACCCGCAGGCCCACCCTTGGCCGCAGCAGGGGCCCGCCCCTGGCCTATGTGGCCCCTCTCCGTCTCCCCTTCGGCGTATTATTGACCCTTGACCTAAAAACCTCGGGGGCATCGAAGAGGAATTTTTCCGCCGCCTCCACGAGGCGGAAACCAGACAGAGAGAAGAAGAGCTCCGGCAGGGAGAAATCTGCCGAGGAATTTCCCTCCCGGAGGGGGGAATCACCACCATCGTCCTCGTCATCACGCCAAGCATCATCGAGATCATCATCAACACCATCTCCATCATCAGCACCATCATCACCGTCACCGTCCCATCTCATCCCGCTGTAGCAATCGTCATTGTTTTGCTATTAGTTCATTGGAATCGTATCCCGGGTATTGACTACCACTTGTAGTTGATGCTTGAGAGTTTTATCGATGAATTATCTTTACGATCAGATTGTTACCCTTATTTATATCACCTCTGATCATGATCTATATGATGTCTTGTGAGTAGTTCGTTTGGTTCTTGAGGACATGGGGAAAGCCTAGTTGCTAGTAATTGCATAATGTTGAGTAATATTTAATGGTTTGATTTATGTTGTGGTGTTATTCCTCTAGTGGTATCGTGTGAACGTCGACTACATGATACTTCACCTTTCAAAGGGCCTAGGAGAATGCATAGTGTATTTAGTTTGCTTATGGTAGGGTTGCAGGAGTGACATAAACCTAAACCCCAATTTGTGAACTAGTGCACTAGGGAGCGTAGGGTCTCAGAGTTTAAGCCTGTGGTTAGGTTTTTATCTTAATTACTTTCTTGTAGTTGCGGATGCTTGCAAGGGGTTTAATCACAAGTATGTATTTGTCCAAGTAAGGGCGGTGCATTAGCATAGGTCCACCCACACAGCATTTTATCAAAACATTGAAGGTTAATCACCGGCGTGCAATGAAACTGGCTAGGCAGAAACTCCCATGTGTCCTCGAGAACGTTTTAATCTTCATAAGTAACACAACCGGACTATACTTTGAGCTTAAAAGGATTGGGCTATTTGCTGCAATTATTGTAGCACTCTTTTATTTACTTGTCCTTCATTCGTTCTTTAAATTAAAAATCCAAAAACATTTCTCTTTTAGTGCTTGCAGTGAAACCTTGCTGAGAACTACTTGTCAACACCTTCTGCTCCTCGTTGGGTTCGACACTCTTACTTATCGAAAGGACTACGATAGATCCCCTATACTTGTGGGTCATCAAGACTCTTTTCTAGCGCCGTTGCCGGGGAGTGTAGCGCTATTGGTAAGTGGAACTGGTAAGGAACTCTTTTATTGTAAGTGTTGTTTTTATTTTTGCTTGTTACTTTGCTTTGTTATGGAGCACTCTTCACTTAATATGTTGTTTGGGAGTGACTCTGCCACCACACCTGTGGTGGATAAGAGTCCTCCGCTCTCTGAAATTGATCCATTTAAAATACCCATGGGAATTATTGATCATGTTATGAGTAACCGTTATGTAGGGGATGGAACCATCCATCCATGTTATCATTTGCTTTATATTAAAGATCTGTGTGAGCTATTTAAGATTGCAGGTATGTCAAAAGAGGTAATCATGAGGAAATTATTCTCAATATCACTAAAGGATAAAGCTATGGATTGGTATATGCTTCTGGATAATTCTCACTTGATGGATTGGAAAGAGCTTATGTCTCTCTTTTATTCTAAATTTTATCCTCTTCATGAAATTCATCAAGATAGAAATTGTATTTATAACTTTTCGCCACATGAAGGAGAAAGCATCGCTCAAGCTTGGGGGAGGTTGAAATCTTTAATGCTTAATTGCCCCATTCATAAGCTTCATAATGATATAATTGTTAACAATTTTTATGCGAGGCTGCCTCGCTATGATAAGGATATGCTTGATGCTTCTTCTCTTGGATCCTTTACAAACAAAGAAGTTAATGCTAAATGGGATTTAATTGAAAGGATTTATCGCAATGCGGAAGATTGGGAGATCGACAAAGGTAAAGAATCAGGTATAAATTATGAGTATGACTGCATTAAATCTTTCATGGAAACTGAACATTTTAATATGCTTAGTACTAAGTTTGGGCTCGATTCTCAAATTGTTGTTGATCTTTGTAAATCCTTTGCTGACCATATTAATATTCCAAAAGAAAAGTGGGATAAGTATCATGAACCATTTAAAGATGTTTGTAAAACAGTTGTGCTTGCTAGTGATGATGTGCCTGTTCAAACAGTTGAATCTGTTTTACCTGCTGTTTACTTTGAAAAACCACCCTTTCCTATAAAAATTAAAGAACACTCAATCGTGGCTAGTGTGGTTAATAAAAGTGAAAGGAAAGCTTATGAACCTGATGAACAACTTGAAATTGCCTCTCTAGTAGCTTTGGTTAAAGATCTTGTAACTGAGAACGTCGATGGAAGTTCTATTTATTTTTGTGAAGCTGCTACTAACATTGTTAGACAGGATAAAAGTGCAAAAGTTGTTGGTACTCCTGTTGTCTCTGTCAAAATAGGTGATCATTGCTATTATGGATTATGTGATATGGGTGCAAGTACAAGTGGTATTCCTTATACACTTTATCAAGAAATAATGCGTGAAATTGCGCCATGTGAGCTTGAGGATATTGATTTGGAAATTAAATTGGCTAATAGAGATGTCATCCACCCGGTGGGAATTGTCAGAGACGTTGAAGTCTTATGTGGTAAGGTAAAATATCCAACTGATTTCCTTGTCTTGGGGTCGGTTAAAGATAAATTTTGTCCTATCATATTTGGTAGACCTTTCTTAAATACTTGTAGTGCTGTTATAGATTTTAAGAAAGAAAAGGTCTCTGTTCAATTCGCTGGAGAGCCGTATGAATTTAATTTTTCCAAATTTGCTAGACATCGTTATGATAAAGAATTACCTAATGAGGATCTTATTATTGAAATAATTGCTTCTATTTCCGTGCCTCCTAATGATCCTTTGCAGCAATATATGGAGGAGCACGAGAATGATATGTTTATGCAGGAAAGAGAGGAAATTGATGAAGTCTTCTTTAGACAGCCGGCTATTCTAAAGCATGATCTACCTGTGGAGTCTCTGGGGACCCAGACACCTCCAAGGGGAGATCCTGTTTTTGAATTAAAAGCTCTCCCAGACACTCTCAAATATACATATTTGGATGAGAAGAAAATATATCCTGTTATTATCAATTCTAACCTTTCAGTGAAAGAGGAGGAGCGATTATTGGAGGTCCTTAGGAAACATCGAGCTGCATTGGGATATACTCTAGATGATCTTCAAGGGATTTCTCCATCTATTTGTCAGCATACAATTAATCTTGAGCCTGATGCGAAGCCCGTTGTTGATCATCAACGAAGATTGAATCCAAAGATGAAGGATGTGGTAAGAAATGAGATACTCAAGCTTCTCGATGCAGGTATAATCTATCCTATTGCTGATAGTAGATGGGTTAGTCCTGTTCATTGTGTTCCCAAAAAGGGAGGTATGACTGTTGTTGCTAATGATAATAATGAACTCATTCCTCAAAGAACAGTTGTAGGGTATAGAATGTGCATTGATTATAGGAAACTTAATAAGGCTACTCGAAAAGATCATTATCCTTTGCCTTTTATTGATCAAATGCTTGAAAGACTGTACTAAGAATTCTCACTTTTGTTTTCTTGATGGTTATTCTGGTTTCTCTCAAATTGCTGTTAAATTTGAAGATCAAGAAAAAACTACTTTTACTTGTCCTTATGGAACTTATGCCTATAGACGTATGCCTTTTGGTTTGTGTAATGCACCTGCTACTTTTCAAATGATGCATGTCTGCTATTTTTCATGGTTTTTGTGAGGAAATTGTGGAAGTCTTCATGGACGATTTCTCCGTCTATGGAACTTCTTTCGACAATTGCCTCTATAATCTTAACAAAGTTTTGCAGAGATGTGAGGAGACCAATCTTGTTCTCAATTGGGAGAAGTGTCATTTCATGGTAAATGAAGGCATAGTGCTTGGACATAAAATTTCTGAAAGGGTGAAAGGATTGTATGGGCACCTAGAGGGGGGGGGGTGAATAGGTGCTACACCAATTATTAATTCTTTTTCAATTTAGGCTTAACACAAAAGGTAAATTCTCTAGATATGCATCTACGGTGAATTTACCTATATGAGAAGCAATCTAACGCAACTAGGCAATTTACGAAACAAGTAAAGACGACTAAGGGAAAGAGGTAACCGAAAGGGGAAGCACGCGGAGACAAGGATGTATTCCCGAGTTCCTCCTTGTTAAGGAGTACGTCTCGTTGGAGGGGTGTGAGCTCGCCACAAGAGGCCTACTCAAGATGCCACAAAGGCCTCACCCTATTCTCCAATGAACCGCACCCGAGGGTTTGGTTCACCTTCCACTATCGGAATCCTTCAAGGTGGAATCCGGAGCCCTTACAAGGTTCTTGGGGCACACACCCACAACTCAATTGGGGGCTCCAAATCAACAACACTGTCACAAATACAACAAGTAGTGAGTACAAGAATTCTAGGGTAACAAAATGCTAACCCTAGAAACAAGAATCCTCAAGTGAATGAGGGGGAAATGAAGAACGGCTTATCGGTCTCTCCTTCAATCCTCCGAAGATCAAAGAGTTTGGACGGAGGAATTGGGAGATCTTGCGATTTTGAGATCTCAAATATTAGGGTTCATAAATGCTGGACGAGCTAGCTGGTCTGAGGTAGGTGGAGGGGTATTTATACCCCTCTGAAAATTCTGACCGTTGGAGGTCACTTAGACCGGAGACTCCGGCCTAAGTGGGCCGGAGACTCCGGTGTAGGCCGGAGACTCCGGTCTCCTTCCGGGGTTCCTCCGGACTGGCACCAGAGGCTCCCCACACCTTGCACGCTTGATAGAAGGGCCGGAGACTCCGGTCTGGGGGACCGGAGACTCCGGTGGTACGGACCGGTAGCAGAACTCCGCACCCGGGCGGAGACTTGTCGAGGACGCGGGACAGGCCGGAGACTCCGGTCTCGCAGGCCGGACACTCCGGCCTCCCGGAGACTCCGGGTCTCCTCCGGACACCTTCCGGACTGACACCAGAGCCGCACCACATATTCTGGCGAAGGGCAGGAAAACCCAGGGGCCGGAGACTCCGGCCTGACAGGCCGGAAACTCCGGCCAGGAGATTTCCTGCAGCAAGAAAAACTTTGCCATTTCTTCACTTTTTGGTGAAAGATGCTAGGGGAAAAATATGTCAATAATCCTGCAACACTTAGCATCATATTAGATAATCATTAGTGTTGTTATCTAACACACAAAACTAATAGGGGTTAGGAAATGTTCTTTCAATCTCCCCCTTTTTGGTGTTAGATGACAACACTAGGATTTGCAAAATAAATAGATCATATCATGTGACAAATAGCATCTCCCCCTAAATGTGTGCATATTAGACAAGTTACACAAATGAGAGGAAACACACATATAGGAGGAGGATGCCACAAGTAAAATAAGACATGATATATAAATGACAAAAACATTTGCAAACCTAAGAGACATGATATAGAGGGGTTGATATTTGTGTTAACAATCATACCTTATGTGTGAGAATAAAAGATGATTCCAAAACACATCTCACACCACAATAACTCAACCAATAGATAATCACCGATACCATGTCTCAAGAATAAAACGACAACTAGATCCACATCTCACATAAAAGTAGCAAATAGCAAATAGAGTTCAACACATAACACAAAGTTCAACACACGAATGATAAAGGGACACAAGCTCTCAAGAAATGATAAAAGCAAATGCTTGTGCCCGACCCATGCAAATCCCACGAATATCCTACTAGAACCATTTCTCCCCCTTTGGCATCGAGACACCAAAAAGGAAGAAAGGCGATGCTAACGACCCCATGGAGATCACTCGGAGTCCTCGTCGGTGGCATCATCATCATCATCATCATCCTCATACTCCGAGCCACTAGCACCTTGATCTTCAATTTCCCTTTGAGGCATTGGAGCCTTGCCGGTGTTGCGCGAGGAAGAGGGCATGGAGGACACTTCCTCAAAATCAAAGTCAGACCAAGGGAATTGCTTTGCATTCCAAGCATCATAGCTAATTGTCTTCTCACTTTCGGTGGATTTGGGAGACTCACTATCCGTGTCTTTGCCAATTCTAGGAGGAGGAGGAGGAGGGGGAGGAGTCTTGTCCCTCTTTTTCTCCAACTCCTTGTACAACTTCCTTTGATTTGAGATGATCAACTTTCTCTCCTTGTGAGCTTGGTAATTTTCCTTGTGGATGCACACATTCATGTGAAGCATCACTCTTTCAAACCAACTAAGCTTCTTTACTTTCTTTGCCACATCATCCTTGCCTTTGCTTAGCCATGAAGGGGGGTCGGCATTCTTACTTCTCCTTCGAACGGGTGCCACATCTTCTTCCTCTTCATCACTTGATGCAAATGGGACACGAGAGGGAGCACTAGAAGAGGATGGCTTGTCATGCTTGAGAATTTGGAGGGAGCCGGCCTTGTGAACGGTGAAGTGCTCACGATTGAGATGTGGCACTTGATCAAGAATTAGCTTCATCACATAAGGTGCATATATAGGATTCTTCATCTCATGGACCGCCCAATGCAACTCACATTTGATAAAATCCATCACATCTATCTCAAATCCTTGGCAATTGACTCCGGCTTGAAGCACCGCATAGGAATGAATGAGGAGGTTGACAAGCCCTCCACGAATTGCATCCACATTCCCGGCTTGGGGTGCAATATTGCATCTAAACATGCGTAAAAGGATATTGAATGTGGGGAGGAGATCCTTGTTGGAACCAACGGCGGACTTGTTGAGGTAGAGCGGTGTCATCTTGCCTTTATCATAGTGGACCCCTTCCGTGTGCATGATTCTTCCTTGGGAGGCTTCACCCGTGCGGAACACATAACCAAGTAATTCACCGAACCGAGTCATTGAGGACTCACATTTGATAGGCCCGGTCATCCAAGTTAACTTGACATCTTCATCTTCCCCAAACTGAATCGTCGCAAAGAATTGATGCACCAACTTGATGTCATAGTTTTGTTGAATAGTCATGAGGTGCTCCAACCCAAGCTTGCGAACTATCCAAACGGCCTCTTGAAAATACGGTTTGGTGCTAAGAGCGGAGAGGTTGAGGACCTTTTGCACACAAACGATATTAGGACCCGAGAGCTTTGCATAGACATCATTAATCACTACCTCTTGCTCCCTTCTAAAAAAATGAGGATTGTTGGAGTTTTGCGGCATATCAAAGAAGGGTTGTGACCTCATAGCACGGAACTCAGATTTGCTCAACCCACTAATGGTGGTCAAGATTATCAAATTTTTGCGATTTCTTGGCCCTCTCTTGTGCAAGGAATTCTTCTTCAGCTCTTTTCTGCGCAGCCTCTCTTGCAGCAGCACCCCTGTCACGCTGAACCAAACGACCATCCTCGGTTGGATCCAAATAGGCCCTAGTACCCCTCTTATCTTTCGAGACACCTTATTGGGGTTGTGAGTGATTTTCTTGAGTCGATGCGAGGATCCGCTGCTCGACATGGTGGAGGTCACCAATGGTGGGGAGGAGGTTCCCCAATGTTGGAGAGGAGGGGAGGCTGGCTGGACGGCGGATTCCGGCGGCGGGGAGCGGCCGGAGGAGCTTCACCTAGGTTGGGGCGACGGCAGGGGGAGAGGTAAGGGGTCGGGGGTGGTGAGGGAGTTGTGATTCAACCCCCCACCCCGACACCTTACTCCTTTAGGACCCCTCTAGGAAAACGCCGAGACCGGAGTCTCCGGCCTAAGCACACCGGAGTCTTCAGGGGTGCCGGAGTCTCCGTGGCTTAGGGCGGAGATTCTGCTCAGACCGGAGTCTCCGCCCCCCCCCCCACAACCCAGAAAAGCAATTTATGGTGGTGGACATGTATGTGGCAAGAGGAGCAAGTTTTGGGGCAAGGAGAGGCTTGGGATAGATTTCACAAACTGGTATGGTACTTCACACTCAACTTGCAAAAGCCAAAAACAATAAATGCCAAGATTGAGTGAGTTTCCCATAAGAACAGGAGATTTGCAAATAAAACCCCAAAAGAACCAACTCTTCACAAAGAAGAAGTTGGTGGCCTAGGCCACCATGTATGAGTTTATGGCATGGCACCGCGAAGATAGTATCTTGGGTCCATAACCAATACTCGTCATTTAAGCTCACAATTCATGAAATAAAAATAGAGATAAATAAAAATTTGCTATAGGCATATTGGGGGGAGGGAGAGCCCAATTTATTAGGACAACACTCCCCCTAAATTCATGCCCACACCTAAACCAAGATAGAAGTTGAAGCTATAGGTGTGTATGCAAGATGGTCAAGCCAAGCTCCTCGAATCCACGATATTTAGCTCATTCCTCAAATAAGTGAATCTTGCTTCATCAAGTGGCTTCGTGAAAATGTCGGCAAGTTGGTCTTGTTGGCATAGCTCAATGTCTCCACGGGCAACATGATCTCGAATGAAATGATGACGAATCTCAATATGCTTGGTCCTTAAGTGTTGCACCGGGTTGTAGGCGATCTTGATAGCACTCTCATTGTCACACAAAAGAGGCACTTTGTCACAATTGACACCGTATTCCTTTAAAGTTTGCCTCATCCATAACAATTGAGTGCAAGCACTAGCGGCGGCCACATACTCGGCTTCGGCGGTGGAGAGAGAAATACAATTTTGCTTCTTAGAAGACCAACTCACCAAGGACCTACCAAGGAATTGGCAAGCCCCGGAAGTTGATTTCCTATCATCTTGATCACCGGCCCAATCCGAATCCGTGAACCCATGAAGAGTGAAAGAAGAATCCCTTGGGTACCACAAACCAAACCTTGGGGTATGAACTAAATATCGTAGGATTCTCTTGACCGCCAACATGTGGCTTTCCTTAGGAGCCGCTTGATACCTTGAACACACACCTACACTCAACACAATATCGGGTCTAGATGCACAAAGGTAAAGCAAAGAACCTATCATGGAGCGGTAAAGCTTTTGATCCACATCTATACCCTTTGGGTTAAGTTGTAGATGGCATTTGGTATCCATAGGTGTCTTCTTCTCCTTAGCATCGGCCATATTAAACCTCTTGAGCATGTCTTGAATATACTTTGCTTGGCTAATGAAAGTCCCTCCTCTCAATTGCTTGATCTCAAATCCAAGGAAGAACTTCAACTCGCCCATCATAGACATCTCAAACCTATCGGTCATAAGCTTTGAAAATTCATCATTAAAAGCTTTGTTAGACGAGCCAAAAATAATATCATCAACATATAGTTGGCATACGAAAAGCTCCCCTTTAACCCTCTTAGTAAAAAGAGTGGGATCGATTTGCCCAACTTCAAATCCACGGTCTAACAATAACTCTCTAAGGTGCTCATACCACGCACGTGGTGCTTGTTTAAGTCCATAGAGCGCCTTATCAAGCTTGTAGAAGTGGTTAGGGAAGTTGGGGTCCTCGAACCCCGGGGGTTGCTTAATGAACACCAACTCCTTTAAGGGACCATTAAGAAAGGCACTTTTAACATCCATTTGTTGCAATTTAAAGTTATAACGGGATGCATAAGCAAGAAGGATACGGATGGACTCAAGGCGAGCCACGGGAGCATAGGTCTCTCCAAAATCAATGCCTTCAACTTGAGAGTACCCTTGAGCCACCAATCTAGCCTTGTTCCTCACAACCATGCCATGCTCATCTTGCTTGTTCTTGAAAATCCACTTTGTGCCAATAACATTGCGGCACTCCTTTGGCTTCTCAACAAGCTTCCAAACTTTATTGCGCTCGAAATTGTTGAGTTCTTCATGCATAGCTTGCAACCAATCCGGATCTTCAAGAGCTTCGGCCACTTTCTTCGGTTCAAACATGGCAATGTGAGCTTGATGATCACTAAAGTTTGCCAATTGCCTTCGGGTGGACACTTTGCCTCTCACATCACCAATCACCTTCTCAAGGAAATGTTCACGACGTGTCATGATTCTTTCAACTCTAGCTCAACGACGGGCTTCGATATCCTCATTGCATCTTGGAGGTATCACTTGATCATCTTGATCATTCGAGTCCCCGCCTTGACCGGTAAGCTGTCCTTGATCCCCAGAAAACATATCATTGTTATTGGAAGAGGTGGATGGACCAAGGTCTTGTGCTGAACTCTCTTCTGCTTGATGTACACCGGAGTCTCCGGCCTCGGGCACCGGAGTCTCCGGCCCACCGGATTCTCCGGTCAAGATGGTCGGAGTCTCCGGCCTGGCGACAGGAGGCAGAAGGGATTGTTGAGGGTCTTGAGCTTGTGTTTGATCAGATGCATCATTGACTCCAGTAGCAGTTGCTTGTAATTCTGATGAAGATGAAGGCTCCACTTGAGTAGAGCATTGTCCTTCTCAATCCACCACAAGGGGTTCCTCAATAGGGCGGAAGAATCCCACACCCATTCTTCTTATGGCTTCTTGAGGAATTACATCATCTACATCGGAAACATGAAATTGCGCCACTTGGGAGCCGTTATTTTCTTCGAACACCACACTACAAGATTCTATGATACGCCGTGAGGCTTTACCATAGATTCTATAAGTGTGGGATTCGGCACCGTAACCAACAAATATACCCTCTAGAGATTTAGATTCGAATTTAGTTAAGCGACAACCTTTGATCAAATAGAAACACTTACAACCGAAGACACGGAAGTAGGAGATGTTAGGTTTGTTGCCGGTGAGGATCTCATAAGGGGTCTTGTTCAACCCTTTGCGGAAGTAGAGCCGGTTGGAGGAGTGACAAGCCGTGGAAATAGCCTCCGCTCGAAAAGTCAACGGAGTCTTAAACTCCGCTAACATGGACCTTGCTATATCCATAAGAGTCCAGTTCTTCCTCTCGGCTACACCATTTTGTTGAGGGGTATAGGTTGCGGAATATTGATGATGAATGCCCTCTTCACTAAGAAACTCATTGAGGGTGTAGTTCTTGAACTCGGAGCCATTATCACTTCTAATTGCCAATATGGGAACATTGTGTTGACGTTGCATTTCAATGGAGAAGTCGATGAAGGTTTGTTGGGTCTCACTCTTCGACTTGAAGAAATAAACCCAAGTGAATCTTGAATAGTCATCAACAATCACCAAGCAATACTTCTTCCCACCAAGACTTGCTTCGGGAACGGCACCAAAAAGATCCACATGGAGGAGCTCCAAGATCCTCTTGGATGAAATAATTGTCTTGGAAGGATGGGGAGAATCATGCATCTTTCCTTCAACACAAGCCCTACAAACACGATCTTTGGCAAAAGAGACATCTTCTTTTAGTCCGAGAATGTGGCCACCCTTGTGAAGACTTTGCAAAGTTCTCATGTTGACATGGGCTAGGCGGCGATGCCACAACCAACCCTTGTCGGCCTTTCCGAATAGGCACATCGAATTTGAAGTGGTTTCCCCCGAAAAGTCAACCACAAACAAATCATCCTCGACGTACCCAACGAAAGCGACCTTTAGAGTCTTGCTCCACAAGAGTACCACAACATCAATATCAAAGAAGACGGCGAAACCCATCTTATTAAGTGCACGAACGGAAAGTAAATTAAAACCAAGGTCTTTGACAAGCATGACATTCGCTAAGGTGATATCCTTAGCGACTACCACCTTGCCAAAGCCCAGTACCTTTGATTTTGATCGATCTCCATAAGTGACGGTTGCTTCATTTAGATTTGGTCTCAACTCCGTCATCAACTCCTTGCTTCCGGTCATATGTTTTGTGCATCCACTATCAAGCACCCATTTTGACCCACCGGAAGCATAGTCCTACAAGAAATCATTGCTTGGATTTAGGTCCCCATTTTTCAATGGGTCCTCTTTTGTTAGCAACAAGGGTCTTAGGAACCCAAATAGAACGAGCAATGGGTACATTTCTAGGACCAACAAACTTAGCATAGACATCCCCATAATAATCAACAAATATAATGTAGTGAGGGTTAGTCTTTCCCGCGAAGTCATCACTAATGGTTTTGCCCCTTGTGGCACCACCACTAGCAATGTTGACCTTTTTCTTTGCTTGAGGAATCCTCTTTGCTTGAGGAGCACTAGCAACGTTGGCCTTCTTAACTTGAGGAGCTCTAGCATCCTTCATGAAGCTCTCTTTCTCCTTTTCTTCCTCAACAAACCCAAGACCAACTCTCCCTTTTTGTGAAGTGACAAACGGTTTCTTACCTAGGGAGATGGCCTTAGCAAGATTGATCTTCAACCTAGCATTTTCCTCAATGATATTTGCATGATCACAAGTAATGGGAGTGGAGGAACTAGGCATGTCATTTTTAGGCGGTTGAGCTTGAAGTTGTTCATACGACTTGGTGAGGGTAGAGTGTTCACTCTCCAATGCTTTGTAGGCCTCGGAGAGCTTCTCTAGCTCCTCGGTTAGTCTAGAATGACCAACACCAAGCTCGACCTTTTCCTTCTTACATGCTTTGTATTTAGCAATTGCATGGTCACGTTCTTTAATGAGTTTAGCAACAATTACATCATTTGATTCTTCTATAGATTCTAGTTGTTGCTCTAGAGAAACTCTAAGCTCATGCTCTTCTTCAAGATTGTCTTTCAAGGATGCAATTTCCATAGCATCTTCTCTTTCAATCTTACCCTTTATCTCTAGCATTTCTTGAGCTTCACCATATTGACTCATAAGAGTCTCAACATGCTTCTTTGTTTCACCTTGCATGTTAGTAATAAAAAGATCGAAAGCAACTATTTCCTCTTTGATTTTAAGACTAGTAGCATCATCCATATTACTCATAGCCTTAGGAGATGAGGGAGATGATACCTCGGTAGTCTTGGCCATGAAGCATCTTGCGGAGGAGTTAGAGACATTCTCATTGGGGGATTCAAATAGGGAAGGAGATGATGAAGAAGCAATAGCAATAGCGGCAACTTCATTTGTGGGCTCTTCTTCTTCTCCGGATGAATACTCCTCTTGAGCAAGCAACACAATTCTCGGAGGCTTCTTGTTGATGGCATTCTTCTTGAAGAAAGGTTTCTTATGGGTGTCCTTTGACTTGTCCTTCCTAACAAGCTTTCCTCCATGAAGTTCTCGGTTCTCAAACGGACACTCGGCCACAAAGTGATATTTATCTTGGCAATTGTAGCACGAACGAACTCTTTGGCCACCCTCCTTCCTTCCACTTGCCTTGTTAACAAAATCCCTTGCCTTGGACGGACTCTTCCAAAAGACTTTAGATATGAGAGCCGCATAGTCCTTGAGAGTATCTTGAAGTTCTTTGGGATCCCAATGTGACACATCTTCTTGAGCCTCATCATCATCTTCTTGCTCCACAACCTTGGCCTTCAAAGCAAGTGAAGATCCTCTATGCATTCCAATGGCTCGGGCTCGAGCATCTTCGGCGTTCTTGGCGGCCACCTTGTATGCCGCCATCTCTTGCATGACTTCATTAGATGACATGAGGTGGTAGTTGTGTCTTCCTTGGAGACTCTTCAAGTCGGTGGATTCAAACGGCCAAAGGGCGCTCACATACTTCCTCTTGATCCAAGCATCATCCACATAGGTTGCACCAAGGGCTCGAAATTGAGTAGCAAGGGTCTTGAGTCTTCGATACATTTCTTCATGATCTTCACCCTCTACCATGAAAAAACCCTCGGCTTGGTTGCTCAAGGCTTCAAATCTATTCCTTTGCATGCTCTCATTACCGATAAACTCTTGAGTGAGAATATCCCAAGCTTCTTTGGCGGTGGTGGCCATCTCAATGAGAGACATGTGCTTTTCTCCCACGGCGGTATGAATCATGTTGAGAGCCAAGTCATTGAGTTGACCATCCACAACTTCTCTTCTTGTCATGTTGTTTGGATCGACGGCCTTGAACCCAACTTGAATGATTCTCCATAGCTCGCTTGAAGCGCTCTTGATATGAGATCTCATCATAAATTGCCAATTAGTAAAACAAGATGGATTAAACTTAGGTGGATCACCCCTATTGTTTATATGATAATGCGGGATAGGTGGGTCGAACGAGTACGTGAATGGAACCCCATGGTACTCCGGCTTCCCACCATCAATTTTAGGAGGGGATTCATTAGTGTGTTGTTCGCCCTCCCCACTATGCGCGGCGGAAGCATTAGCCTCTAGGGATGGTGTGGCGGGTGGCGTGTTAGCCTTCAAGAGTTGCCTCATCATAGCACGCAACTCATCCATTTGAGTGTTCATGGATGATGTCAAGCTTGTTTCCAAATTCTTGAGATCATCCATGGACACCGGAGGAGCGCTACCACCCGTAACACCATCTCCGTCACCCATACTCTCTTAGGCGGTGAAGCCTAACTTAAGAGACAAGGCTCTGATACCAATTGAAAGGATCGTATGGGCACCTAGAGGGGGGGGGGTGAATAGGTGCTACACCAATTTTTAATTCTTTTTCAATTTAGGCTTAACACAAAAGGTAAATTCTCTAGATATGCATCTACGGTGAATTTACCTATATGAGAAGCAATCTAACGCAACTAGGCAATTTACGAAACAAGTAAAGACGACTAAGGGAAAGAGGTAACCGAAAGGGGAAGCACGCGGAGACAAGGATGTATTCCCGAGTTCCTCCTTGTTAAGGGAGTACGTCTCGTTGGAGGGGTGTGAGCTCGCCACAAGATGCCTACTCAAGATGCCACAAAGGCCTCACCCTATTCTCCGATGAACCGCACCCGAGGGTTTGGTTCACCTTCCACTATCGGAATTCTTCAAGGCGGAATCCGGAGCCCTTACAAGGTTCTTGGGGGCACACACCCACAACTGAATTGGGGGCTCCCAAATCAACAACACTGTCACAAATACAACAAGTAGTGAGTACAAGAATTCTAGGGTAACACAATGCTAACCCTAGAAACAAGAATCCTCAAGTGAATGAGGGGGAAATGAAGAACGGCTTGGTGAAGATGTAGATCCGGGTCTTCTCCTTCAATCCTCCGAAGATCAAAGAGTTTGGACGGAGGAATTGGGAGATCTTGCGATTTTGAGCTCTCAAATATTAGGGTTCATAAATGCTGGACGAGCTAGCTGGTCTGAGGTAGGTGGAGGGGTATTTATACCCCTCTGAAAATTCTGACCGTTGGAGGTCACTTAGACCGGAGACTCCGGCCTAAGTGGGCCGGAGACTCCGGTGTAGGCCGGAGACTCCGGTCTCCTTCCGGGGTTCCTCCGGACTGGCACCAGAGGCTCCCCACACCTTGCACGCTTGATAGAAGGGCCGGAGACTCTGGTCTGGGGGACCGGAGACTCCGGTGTAGGCCGGAAACTCCGCACCCGGGCGGAGACTTGTCGAGGACGCGGGACAGGCCGGAGACTCCGGTCTCGCAGGCCGGACACTCCGGCCTCCCGGAGACTCCGGGTCTCCTCCGGACACCTTCCGGACTGACACCAGAGCCGCACCACATATTCTGGCGAAGGGCAGGAAAACCCAGGGGCCGGAGACTCCGGCCAGGAGATTTCCTGCAGCAAGAAAAACTTTGCCATTTCTTCACTTTTTGGTGAAAGATGCTAGGGAAAAATATGTCAATAATCCTGCAACACTTAGCATCATATTAGATAATCATTAGTGTTGTTATCTAACACACAAAACTAATAGGGGTTAGGAAATGTTCTTTCAAAGGGGGATTGAAGTTGATAAAGCCAAAATTGAAGCAATTGAGAAGATGCCCTATCCAAGAGACATCAAAGGTATTCGTAGTTTTCTCGGTCATGCTGGTTTTTATAGGAGATTTATTAAAGATTTTTCTAAGATGTCGCGGCCTCTCACTAATCTTCTTCAAAAAGATGTTCCATATGTTTTTGATGAAGATTGTAAGGAAGCCTCCGAGGTACTAAAAAGGGCTTTAATCACTGCTCCTATAGTTCAACCGCCTGATTGGAATTTACCCTTTTAAATTATGTGTGATGCTAGTGATTATGCTATAGGGGATGTCCTTGGCCAAAGAATTGATAAGAAGTTGAATGTAATTCATTATGCTAGTAAAACTTTGGATAGTGCACAGAAAATTATGCAACCACTGAAAAGGAATTTTTAGCGGTCGTTTTTGCTTGTAATAAATTTAGACAATATATTGTGGACTCTAAAGTAACTATTCATACTGACCATGCTGCAATTAAGTACCTTATGGAGAAGAAAGATGCTAAGCGTAGACTTATTAGATGGGTGCTTTTGCTGCAAGAGTTTGATTTGCATATTGTTGATAGAAAAAGGTGCAGAAAATCCTGTAGCTGATAATTTGTCTAGAATGGAAAATATTCCTCATGATCCTATCCCTGTAAATGATAGTTTCCCTGACGAACAACTTGCCGTTGTTAAGGTAACTTCTCGTGATGCTCCTTGGTATGCTGATTATGCTAATTTTATTGTCTCGAAATTTTTGCCTCCAAGTTTTACTTATCAACAGAAAAGAAATTCTTCTATGACTTGAGGCATTACTTTTGGGATGACCCACATTTATACAAGGAGGGAGCGGATGAAATCTTGAGTAGATGTATTCCTGAGCATTAACAGGAGGAGGTATTGAGGAAGTGCCACAATAGTGATTATGAAGGACATCACACAGGTGAAAGGACTGCACATAAGGTTCTTCAATCAGATTTTTATTGGCCTACTTTATTTAAGGATGCTAAAAAGTTTGTTTCATCTTGTGATGAGTGTCAAAGGTTCGGTAACATTAGTAGACGTAATGAAATGCCTATGAATTATTCTCTTGTTATTGAAACTTTTGATTGTTGGGGGTTTGACTTTATGGTTCCTTTTCCCACTTCTCATGGTAATACTCATATTCTTGTTGCTGTAGATTATGTTACTAAGTGGGTGGAAGCTATACCAACTAAAAGTGCTGATCATAAGACCTCCCTAAAAATGCTTAAAGAAGTTATTTTTCCTAGGTTTGGTGTGCCTAGATATCTTATGACTGATGGAGGATCTCATTTTATTCATGGAACTTTTAGAAAGGTTTTATCTAAGTACGATGTTAATCACAGAGTCTCCTCTCCGTATCATCCTCAAACTAGTGGGCAAGTTGAATTAACTAATAGAGAAATTAAACTGATCTTGCAAAAGACCGATAATAAGTCTAGGAAGAATTGGTCTAAAAAACTTAATGATGCTTTATGGGCCTATAGAACTGCTTATAAAAATACTATGGGCATGTCTCCTTATAAAATGGTTTATGGGAAGGCATGTCATTTGCCTCTTGAATTAGAGCATAAAGCTTTTTGGGCTGTTAGACAACTTAATTCTGATCCTAATCTTGCCGATAAAACTAGGCTGATTAAATTGAATTCTTTGGATGAGTGGAGGAATGAGGCTTATGAGAGTGCTCGTTTGTTTAAGGAAAAAGTAAAGAGATGGCATGATAAGAGAATTTTGAAAAGAGAATTTAATGTTGGTGATAAAGTGCTTTTGTATAGGTCTCGTCTCAGATTTTTTGCAGGAAAATTGCTATCAAAATGGGAGGGACCATTCATCATTGAGGAAGTCTATCGCTCCGGAGCTATAAAGATTAATAATCTTGACGGAGACAAACCTCAAGTGGTGAATGGTCAGCGACTTAAGCACTACATCTCCGGTAATCCCTTGGAAAAAGATGCCGATGTTATTCAAGTGGTCTCTCCGGAAGAACTTATCGAGACCAAATACCGGAAGACTCCAGAATCAGAAAACGAATAGGTAACTGTTTCGGTAAGGAAAGTGCCTCGGAAAATTCCAGAAAATTCATATTATTTATTTCTCAAAAATTAGGAAAATTCGGAGACTGGACGGAGTACGAGACGGACTCCAGGGGGCAGAGGCGGCCCTCTGCCGCGGCCCCACCTCAGGCCGCGGTGGGGACCCGCCCCTGGCCCCTGGACACCGCCTCCGACTCCGCCTAGTCCCGTGGCCTTCCTTTTATTGCAAAAAGTTTTGCTATATATTTTCCCGAATTTTTCAAGGAGCGTATCTTGTGTTTTTGTCGTGTTTTCGTTTCGAGTCTTTTCTGGCAGATTGCTTTTGCTCAAACCCTAGTCGAGATGACTTCTCCAAGCTCTTCCAACGACGATTTCGTCAAGAACGTCATAAACCCCTACCTAGCTGAGGTCAAGATGCATCCTCAAGTTCTCCAGCTCAAGGATGGTGTGCTTCATAAACAAGATCTTCAAGGCCGCAAGAAGGAAGGAGACATGAAGACAAGGTTGGAAGAGGTCGAGCAGGAGGTTTTCAAGTGCAAGGAGATGATTGAGCGTGGAGTGAGCGTCAATCACTGCATCGTTGCTGAACTTATCACTCTTCACAAGCAAGAAACCAATGAATTAATGGAGAAGATCTTTCTATTGGAGACTAAGACTGCTAATCTGCAAGCACAGATCTACGATCTTCACAATCATATGTGTGAGTATGAACTTAGATTTAAGCTTATAAGCTCTGCTGCAAGTTTCAGGTCTGAAGAGACTCGTTCGTCTTTCGTTGACGGGAAGCACCTCCCGTGGAAGTTTGGCGACAAGTGATGGAGAAGGAAGTCCTTCCAGTAAATTCGAGCACTATGGGTAACAGCACTCCCTTGGCTTGTGCCAAGCTTGCGGGAGTGCCCCGGTATCTTTATCTTATGTCTTTTATTTTTCGCAGTCTTGTGAGTCGTATCATGAGTAGAGAAGTTATCTTGTAGTATGGTTTTGCACTGTGTCTTGTCACTCCTTGTGAGTCCTTTGTATCCGTTGGTGTGTGGTTTTCTATAATGGAATATAAATGAGAAGTATCTTCTATTCTTCTGCACTTTATATTTTATTATGGCAATCTCTCTCATCTGCTGATCTTGTGGTAAGTAATGATTTGACATTGGGTGAATGAGTAGAAGTTTATTCGGTATCGATAAGCATGGCTTTGTTTAAATTGCAATAATTACTTTGGTGATTGAGTAGCGAAGAAGAATTTGATTGCAAATACACTATCTTGAATGTCTTACATGCTTGTGAACCTTCTAGCTCATGCACCTTTGTATTAGATTTTATTTCTGACAGTGATGATAGGCTTCATGTTGCATGTTTGACATGTTGTTTTTGATAGCATAGTTGATTTACATCTCTCAACACTGTATGTTTGCTATAAAGCCTCTCTAGCGTAAAGCCCTATACGGAGTGTATGGTTCACTCGTGCATCCATTCCCCAAAGCCAAACTTTCTTGCCAGCTGTGTCCACCATATCTACCTATGCATGGTATTTCTTGCCATTCCAAGTAAATTTGTCATGTGCTACCTTTAAAAATTCAAAATACTCCTTTTTGTGCCTATGTTTTTAAGCTCATGAGGGAGCAGTGGAGAGCTAGATATAACTTGTGACGAGCAAGGTCATTTCCCCCCTTTTCACCCGGTGTCGATGGATTACGTCTTCACTTGAATCAACCCGAGAGCAGCTTAAGCAAAATAGAAATATAACTCACAATTCTCCACCGCGCAATGCAAATCTGAGAAATCAGCCCAAACATTGGCCAGTGGTGAAACCAAGGAGAAAGAAGAGCGTACTCGCTATTCTAAGAACCAGCTGCTCTCACAAGTTTTAAAACCTTGCTTATCATGAGGGACTAGATAGCTTCTCAGTTGTGAATTCGTTGATGAAAGCATGCATACCTCAAAATCATTTTACTTCTGTTTTAAAAATCAAAAAGCTCTAGCACATGACTAATCCCTGCTTCCCTCTGCGAAGGGCCTCTCTTTTACTTATTGTTGAGTCAGTTCACCCACTTCCTCTACCTTCTACAAGCAAACCCACAGTGTTGAATTTTGATGTTAAGCAAGTATGATATCTATAATAACTAAATAGAAGCAACCCACTAAGTGATTTCTCTAAACATGCAAGCTATACACGTCACCAAGCTTTGATTGGTTCGTGTCATCGTTGGTCCATGTCATCATTTATATTCTAAGTCTTTTTAGGTATTTTTATCTTTAAAATTGATTGTTGGGAGGTTCAGTTTTTCTCATCCGATGCTGATTTCTTGGTCTACAAGCAGCGTTTTGGATTCCAATTTCTGTTTGCATGACAGTAAATGTTTCCACCATCTCACGAGTGTAGCCGACTGCCGTACCAAGTAGCTGCCTTCTCTCCTTTTGCCTTCCACCTGGCTCTTCGTTGTCCCGTTCTCACTTCACTATATATGCTCCCTTCTTAAGGTTAAGGATCATTCATCCCTCTTCTCCATCTTCATCTGTCCACTTGCACTGCCAACGCCTTTCTCTCTTGATAGCAACAATGTCCCTCTTCCATTTTGTGTGTTTCCCCGGTGACGCTGGCCTTCCTCGCTCCTCGACTGCTCGGCATGGTACTTGGCGCACAAACTGAACAGCAATATTCCGGCCGGCCGCAAACGACTCCAAGCAAACCAGGAGACTCGCATGCAAAGGTCTCTCAACAGCAGAGTCGGCGCTTGATTGCATAAATAACATCGTCGACGCTACAGTTCTGGGGCAAATTGATTAGTGGATCCAACAGAAAGCTATGCTTAATGTTGAGGTACTGCATACTTTCCTCAAACCTGGCGGGTCAAGAATTTGGTACATCAGTCCGAGTAGCTTGATGTTAGATCTATATACTTCCCTGATTTAGTGTACAATTTATGTTCTCTGCACAAATCGAATAATTGGTCCTCAGGGTTATTATAATTGGTACATCAGTTCGAGTAGCTTGATGTTAGATCTATATACTTCCCTGATTTAGTGTGCAATTTATATTCTCTGCACAAATTGAATAATTGGTCCTCAGGGTTATTATATGATTTGTATGCATGTGGCTTGCAGTGAAAACTTTCACAAAGCATCTCAGCCTCAGGAAGTTCAGGATAAAACATTGTTGTTTTGGGTGAAATGTCTCTCGCATGTTTTACAATTTCTTTTAGTTATCATTTTGTAGGGTCCCTTAACATGTTTCCTCTTATTCAGGCTCATGGTGATAATCACCACATGCGTCAAAGGCATGGGAACATATCGCTTCCTGATTAACTATCCTTTGTGAAGTTTAATATCCCGTGTTGTTTATATGTGGACAGGTGTGCTAATCGTCAGGTGATTTCTGCATAGAACTCTCACTAAGAGGTTTAATATCATGTCGCCAATTACCTGTAATATTGGGTCTTTTCTCTGGGTTTTAATCATTTTCAGCTACTGTATTCATACAACAATATGGATGTCTTCCAAGAGTATTTGGTGCAGCATTAAGGCTTGCCCGATACCGGTTCATGTATTTATTAAAGCTATTTCAGGTGCTCTTTATGATTTTTTCATGTTAGCTAAACTTTTTATTTTCAATTACCTTAAATCCAAACTGCTAACAAATGTTATATAACATGCCTTTATCATGTCCATATTAATTAATTCTTTGCGCGAGATCTTGGTTAACCATTTTGCTATCTTCTCCTACCGAATTATAGCACTCTTCACACCATACAAAATATGGGTTGGACCTATTTTTATGCAAGAGTCCGTCGATTGTTAGTCCATTAAATATGACACACTTTTATGTTTAAAATTAGCATATTGTCATATTTGTTTCTTAATTTTAGTTTAAGCATAAGATATCCCGCAGCAACGTGCGGGGAGTTATCTAGTCTACATTATGTCTTTTATGTCTCATGATAGTTATTCATTTTTCTTATGTCAGTTCTAACTCTTTTATAAGGATATTACTTTAACGATTTGCAACTCGTGGGAAGATGATCGGATGGTTGAAGCATTTAAATGAATCTTTATTGAAATATGGGCTGATAAATTGTTTCTTAAGCAGAGTCTCGTTTTGTCTTTGCTTAATAAGTTTCTGTCTTCTTTCACCTTAACATGTTGTAGTTACATTACTTGTCTTCGAGAAGCTTTATGAGAGAAAGGTTGCTGTTTAAGATATATTTGTGTTTGATGAGTAAATACTGATGCTTCATGTTCGTATTCTTTATTTATCGACACTTCACTCTATAAACCTGTGGTCATGTTTACCGAGTTCAGTTTTCGCTTGGGGACAAGTGGAGTCTAAGCTTGGGGGAGTTGATACGTCCATTTTGCATCACTATTTTACATCATAATTCATCTTTATTCATTGATATATTTCATATTATGATGCAATACTTATGTTATTTTATCTTATTTTGCATGATTGGCAATTATTGGGGATGCATCTGCTGGAGCCAGAAATCAGCTGGAAAAGTACCTGTCAAGATACCAGACGTCGGAAGGTCAGAAAATTCCAGGAAAATAAGAAAGTCAATATTACGAAGAATTAGTCGCGTAGCCGAAAGGGGGCAAGGAGGCGAGCTCCCAGGGACAGGGGCGGCCTGCACCCGTGGGCCCACCCTTGGCCGCGGCAGGGGCCCGCCCCTGGCCCCTGTGGCCCCTCTCCGTCTCCCCTTCGGCATATTATTGACCCTTGACCTAAAAACCTCGGGGGCATCGAAGAGGAATTTTTCGCCGCCTCCACGAGGCGGAAACCAGACAGAGAGAAGAAGAGCTCCGGCAGGGAGAAATCTGCCGGGGAATTTCCCTCCCGGAGGGGGGGAATCGCCGCCATCATCATCGCCATCACGCCAAGCATCATCGGGATCATCATCAACACCATCTCCATCATCAGCACCATCATCACCGTCACCGTCCCATCTCATCTCGCTGTAGCAATCGTCATTGTTTTGTTATTAGTTCATTGGAATCGTATCCCGGGTATTGATTACCACTTGTAGTTGATGCTTGAGAGTTTTATCGGTGAATTATCTTTACGATCAGATTGTTACCCTTATTCATATCACCTCTGATCATGATCTATATGATGTCTTGTGAGTAGTTCGTTTGGTTCTTGAGGACATGGGGAAAGCCTAGTTGCTAGTAATTGCATAATGTTGAGTAATATTTAATGGTTTGATTTATGTTGTGGTGTTATTCCTCTAGTGGTATCGTGTGAACGTCGACTACATGATACTTCACCTTTCAAAGGGCCTAGGGGAATGCATAGTGTATTTAGTTTGCTTATGGTAGGGTTGCAGGAGTGACAGAAATCTAAACCCCAATTTGTGAACTAGTGCACTAGGGAGCGTAGGGTCTCGGAGTTTAAGGCTGTGGTTAGGTTTTTATCTTAATTACTTTCTTGTAGTTACAGATGCTTGCAAGGGGTTTAATCACAAGTATGTATTTGTCCAAGTAAGGGCGGTGCATTAGCATAGGTCCACCCACACAGCATTTTATCAAAACATTGAAGGTCAATCACCGGCGTGCAATGAAACTGGCTAGGCAGAAACTCCCATGTGTCCTCGAGAACGTTTTAATATTCATAAGTAACACAACCGGCCTATCCTTTGAGCTTAAAAGGATTGGGCTATTTGCTGCAATTATTGTAGCACTCTTTTATTTACTTGTTCTTCATTTGTTCTTTAAATTAAAAATCCAAAAACATTTCTCTTTTAGTGCTTGCAGTGAAACCTTGGTGAGAACTACTTGTCAACACCTTCTGCTCCTCGTTGGGTTCGACACTCTTACTTATCGGAAGGACTACGATAGATCCCCTATACTTGTGGGCCATCACACATCATATGGACTTCAACAATGATCATACATAGAGAGATTAGATCAAGTTACCACCACAAACCCAAAGTCCAGGGGGTGGACTACTCCCCCTTCATCATGGTGATGATGGTGGAGATGTTGGAGAAGATGGAGAGCACCCCGCTGGAGTTTTCCCCCTCCAATCTACAATTCCAGGTCTCTGTTTCTTGGTTTCTGTGTTTCTGCGGCGCTCCCTTCTGAAGGGCATCGGGGACTATTTTTATTGTCGGTTTTAGGTCAAGACGAAGGTTCTGGAGAAAAGATCGACGGCAACGGAGCCGCGAGCCCCAAGATAGGGGGTCCCATGCGGCCAAGGAATCTGGCCGCGTGGGCCCACCTCTTTTGGCCCTCGGGTCTCTGTTTGTTCGCTTCCTTCGCTCCTACGCTTTGTTCCTTCCAAAAACTGATGCTTGTAAATTTTCAGGTCATTTGGACGTCGTTGGGGCCATGAAACATCAAAATATAGAAAATAGGGTTTTCTGCCAGTGCAGGGTTAATTCCAGAAAAATAGGAAAACTGTGAAATATTCCCAAAATCAATATAAATCAATGATGTAACCCTTATATGATGCAAATATGATTGAAATATAAGTAATATAATGCAAAGTTCATATATGCATTTTACATGCATCAAGGTGGAAGAAGAAGATGGCGATCGTCTAAGTGCTTGTGTTCTCCCTCCCTCGCAGGGAGCTCTAGCCCGCCTTATAAAGGCAGCAGGCTAGGGTTTTGGTGTACAAGGATATTACAAGATTGTCCCTATGACATCATCTACAGTACAGTCCGGCTTGAGCTGGATCATCATGACGTGTAGAGGTAACGCCTGACAGGGCGTACTGTTCATCATCGACGGTTGTGTGAGGCTGGCCCACTTGTACGGGTTGGTCGGTTGGTAGATCCGGCTGATGGTCTTGGCCGCCTTGACTTGGCCGCCTTGAATGATCCTGAGAGTAGGCATCTTGAGGGCATCTGGGGGTCATCCCCCAACAGCAGCCACCCCGAGCAATGTCGGCCGCCCATCGATTCTCTCCCGTCGGGGAGGAGGACTTCTGCGGCGGCCACATGGCCATGGCGGCCCGCGATGCTTGACGTATCTCGCGTCGGATAGAGGAGTGGTGGCCGGCCGCGTCGAGAAGCCCACACCATCGGCTCCTCCCCTCACACTCAAATCCCGATCTAGTTGTTCTCCGTCGTTGCTGAAAGAACAAACGATGTCCCGGATGTCGCCTAGAGGGGGGGTGAATAGGCGATTAAAACTTTTTCTAATTAGGGGCTTGATAATTGCGGAATAAAACTATGTGTTTAAATTAACAAGCCAACAACCTAATATTCTAGGTTCACCTATGTGCACCAACAACTTATGCTAAGCAATTCAAGCAACAAGGAGATAGCTAGATATAAACTTCAAGCACGAAGGCTATCACAAAGTAAAGTGCATAAGTAAAAGCTCGGGTATAGAAATAACCGAGGCACGCGGAGACGAGGATGTATTCCCGAGTTCCTCCTTGTTAAGGGAGTACGTCTCGTTGGAGGGGTGTGAGCTCGCCACAAAAGGCTATCAAGATCATACCTTTGCCTTGCGCATTAATCCACTTGAGGTCGACGAAGTCGATCTTCATCTCCTCAAGATGCACCACCTTTCTTGATTGCGCTTCGCTTGGTGAAGATCCACATGATGCTCCCCCATACACCAAGATAAGAGAAGCACCACATAGACAAGTCTTCACTTGGCCTTTATCTTCAAATGGTTGGCAAGATCCAAGCATATGCCATCTTCTTCTTGATCAACTTGAACTTGAACCACACCACTTGACACCGTCCTTCATGAGCTACACGAGATCTTCCTTTTGATGCAAGCTCATGACAAGACACCTAACCCAACATAGATATACCAAGCACATAGATCATGGGTTAGTTCACAAGGCTATATTGAC
Source organism: Puccinellia tenuiflora (assembly GCA_012064385.1). Classification (NCBI taxonomy): domain Eukaryota; kingdom Viridiplantae; phylum Streptophyta; class Magnoliopsida; order Poales; family Poaceae; genus Puccinellia; species Puccinellia tenuiflora. The sequence continues at coordinate 69,396 of QRDG01001183.1, forward strand.
GAGTGCTTACCATACCATGAGATCACATGATCCCTCATGGTACATTACTAGCCTTGTGTGTTGATCAACTTGCACATAGCCTTGATCAACATATAATCTTCTTCTTCCATTAGCCTTGATTCCAACATATGGAGATCAAGCAACGCAAATGAACACATCCTACAATTAGCTCAACACAAATATTAGTCCATAGAGATTGTCATTAATTACCAAAACCATGCATGGGATCAACCATGCACTTTCAGTTGCAGCAACGACGAGGTCTTCAGCTACGCCAAGCAGATCGCCGCGCCGTACGACCTGGTGATGCAGACCAAGTAGATCGGCCGCCTCCCTGTCGTCCAGTTCGCCGCCGGCAGCGTCGCCACCCCTGCGGACGCCGCCCTGCTTACCTGCTAGTAGCTCGGCTGCGATGGCATCTTCGTCGGCTCAGGCATCTTCAAGAGCGGCGACCCCGCACGCCGCGCCCGCGCCATCTTCAAGATATTGGCCGATGTCAGTGTCGGGCTTGCGCTTGAGAAGGTCCTCTCCGTGCAGCTCATCACTCCGGCGTCACCTCCCGCCTAGACGCGCCCCTCCGTTCCCGCAGGTCGTCGCTGCTTCCTACTCTGATCAACCCTCCTTCACCTCTCTCCCCATTCTAGGTGCACGAGGCGAGCAACCGCAGAGGCGCCGGTCACGGGCATCGGGGAGGCGCCGGTTTTTTTCAATTCTTTTTACAACATTTTTAGATCCAGATATGAGGTGTTTCCTTAATTTTTTTCTAGATTATTTGTCGGTGATACGTTGCACAAGCACAGTTTGTTAATACATGGGGCACCATATGCATTTGATTCAGGCACCGTTCGTATACACAGTGGGCACTGAATGTATTTTAGAATTGTTTGGTTCACTCTAACGAAATTAATGATGTGGCCGGAAACATTTTCTTGATGCTGCATTTTTTGTATACAAAGTGGGCACCGTTTGTATACACAGTGGGCACCTTTTCTTGATGCTGCATTTTTTGAAACATTTTGTTGATACATTTTTTTTCGAAATGGAGGGTGAGACCACCAGCCTCTGCATCGAAAAGATGCATACGGCTTTCTTTATTAATTTATTCAACAAAGGGTTGACAAAGATAATACATCGAAAAACCCGAAGCTCTCCACATAACACCTACAAACCGGACAATGGGTGAAGATCATGTCAACACAGCCTTATGCCCTGAGAACAATGAAACCCCCAGCCTTTGTTGATACATATGCGAGCTAGAACGAAATTAATGAACCACAACTTTACAAAGGGTGCGTACACGTCAGAGGCAGAAAAAAGAGCTCACGTGGCCGGAATTCATGGAAACAGTACAGAGGCAGCTCCAAAAGCAACACCAAAAACGTCAAAACTAGGCTTCCTAATAGGGAAGAGCTAGAGGGAAAGGCACCTAAGGGATTACCTCTTTGGTCATGTGAATGGAAGAAATGAACTAATGTGGCCCCTTTTCTAATATAAAGTTCGGATCTCAAAGCAATCTAACGGTGCTGGAGGGTGTGACGCTAGTAACCATGTATAGCGAATCCATGTCCTATATATATATATATATATATATATAGGGACGCGCTATTTGACTCCCAGGGAGTAGAATAGTTATTCTACACCCACCCTCTATCTTTACAACCGCATATGATTTTTACGTCACGTAAATTTTGTCTTATGTATTAAGTCACGAAGAACGTAAGAAAAAATATAAATGACAAAAAAAAAATTATGTGACGTTGCAAAAATACGACAAGAATACACGTATTTATGTTGTTTTTTATGACTTTTACGTCATTTTAACTCATATTTTACATTTTTCATGTTGATTTTTTCTATTATGGGTCAACATGACGTAAATATTTCCATATGCAACATAATTTATTGATGTAACAACGTAAAAAAATTGTAGGGTGCAAAATAAGTTATTCTGCACCCTGGGTGTCGAATAGGGTTTCTAATATATATATATATATATATATATATATATATTGAAAATGTTTTGTACTCCCGGGTGTAGCTACACCCACTTCTCAAATACCATCATACGGAAGTATATGTAATACTTTATCGGTCTGAGTATGTTCATATACTATATCTAAGATACCTCATACCAAGTTTCGTGGAAAACAATGCAAATGAGTATGTAGTTTGCACTATATTAAAAATAACATTATATTTATATATAAAAAAGAAGTAGGGAAAATGCTTTCAACTCCCGGGTGTAGCTACACCCACTTTCAAATACCATCATACAGAAGTATATGTGATACTTTATCGGTTTGAGTATGTTCATATACTATATCTAAGATACCTCATACCAAGTTTCATGGAAAACAATGCAAATGAGTATGTAGTTTCCACTATATTAAAAATAACGTTATATTTATATATAAAAAAGAAGTAGGGAAAATACTCTAAAGATTGAATCCCGGCTAGCAGCAAGCGTTCTCAGGGCATCTGCCGTACTATGTATCGCTGCTTGTGGGCCACGTCCGGACGTGCCGCTGCCAGGTGGGCCGATAAGGAAAAAAAAATCATCTCCTCGCACGCGCAGCCGCAGCGCTAGGGTTAGCCTGCCCCGGCCGCCACTCTCCCCAACCTCCTGCTCGCCGCCGCCGGCGCCCTTCATCCCAACCTGCTGCGCGCCGCGGAGGAGACCCGCTCCGCCTCCAAACTCCTTCGCACCGGCCGCCGTCCTCCCCCAATTTCCTGCGTCCCGTTGGCGTGCCCCCGCTCTCCCTCCCAACTCCTGCGCGCCGGCCGCCGCCCTCCCCCAGTTTCTTGCGCGCCGCCGGCGTGCCCCCGCACCGTCTCCAAACCTTCTCCGGCGCCCAACGACTACGAGCCCACCGTGTCAGGGGCAAGCGCCTGGGCGCTACAAGTTCTCTTCACTGAGCAGGCCGTGCGCAGCACCGACGGTGGCTGGTGACTGGAATGGCAGCGGGACAGGCGGCGGTGTCCGATGTCGTGAAGGGCGGCGTCTGCATCCAGAGGTTCCGCCTCTATCCTCACCTCCACCCTACCTCCATGATTCGCCATGGATTTACCATGAAGAGGATGTGCTCGTCAGTGTCGAAATTGAGGTGCTGACAAAGAGGATGTGCTCACCGGTGTCGCATTTGAGGTGCTGATGGAGAGGAGCCCCCTCTCTTGGCCCTCGGACGCTTCCTCGTGTCCATCTTTTGCACAATGCCCTTCTTTTCCATAAAAATTGACGTGGTATTTTTCCCCGATTTAATTTCCTGCAAAAACAACCAGAAAAGAGACTTTGCTAAAAACAGCATCAGATTCAGCAGTTTTATCCAAATATGGGAGGATTCCGGAGCAAATTATGAAGCAAAGTGCTTGGACAAGTAGATGAATTTTAGTGCATCATCTCCCCCAAGCTTAGCTCGTTGTTTGTCCTCGAACAACTCAAACGTAGTGCAGAAGCGATGAAAAGAGTTTGACAAGAACTTTGCTTTGCATATGTAACACCATTTAATACCAACAAATATTCACAACATATCTTCCTTAACAAATAACAAAATGTTAGCAAAGGTGCATCTAATCAGTGTTAAAGCGTTTATATTCGTTGCAGGTGAAATAACATGAAGTGTCAATACTTGGATGAGTTTGCCCAACTGTAAAAACAAACAAAGGTTCTTGCATTGCTTTAGATCGAATCATGTCAAGATTTTTGAGATCTTTTGATTCTTTCTTTTATTGACTAGTGAACTCATTGTGCTTACAACCTTGCTCTCAGATTTATCAAATTATTTTGTGTTCCTCTCATGACTCATATGCTTGACCAACTTATGGTTGAGAGCCTCATGCCCCGTGAATACGAGTGCCTACACCACGGTGTTACTCAACTTGGGATACAAAGCAAGTTCAAGCAAAAGTCATTGTATAATAGCGTCATCAAGAGGATCAACTGGGGTACCTCTTGTCCCAGGACATGGAACAAGCCCATGTCAAAATGACAAGACAAGCAAACATAAGGAACAATCTCAACACCCTTTTTATTTACTATTGGTATAGTTTTTTTTATTGTGGGGTGCATCACCGAAGGTTCACATAGCATGTAAGTAAATTTCCACCATGACAGCATGGCTTAGATTAGCGGCCCAGGTATCTCTCTAGCCATTTATACAACTACTTAAACCTGCTAAATTTCCACATTTATTTGGCACCATGATAAGCATCCATAAACAAAAGTACATGATATCAACTAAATATAGTTTAGTGCAATGTTGAAAGCTTGTCATGTGACAACACATTTGGGCTAACTAGCAACCCCTAAGCTTGTCAAGCATATGACTTCATGTTTTAACATTTGGAAAAACTCTTTTACTTTCTCTTTGGTTGGCAAGTTTAGTAAGCACAATGGAATGCATAGACCTTTGTTCAGAGCCACAGTTACTCAATCCACAGCCAAGTGTTGTCACTAAATAATATTTCACTTACATCAACATATAACATACTAGAACACAGAGAAGATAAACATTTGCTACCACTTCCCTAGATGTTAAAGAAGCTATAATGTGCATACTTGCTGTTATTAAAAAGTCCACATAAGAACATCAAAGGTGTCATACCTTTCATCCATTTCATGGACATCAACTCATCACCCTTGTTCTCCTCTCCCAACTTGAACTGCGCAATAAAACTCAAGTCTGCCAAAAAAAATGTTACTGCATATAGTACTTTTTTTACCCTACCTAAACACCTCATAAAAATCTCATAATTTACAGGTGTGTAGGTTATGAAAAGTTGCAGTAGTGGTTAAAATCTCAGCTCATTTGGGGTTACAGAATAAAAATGAAAAATAAAACAGTGAGCAGATTTCAGAAATCCTGCACCTTTGTTTTTGCATTTGGTTCAAGAAAACGAAAATATTTTTGTTCTTTTTGATTTTACGATGCATAAAGTAAATGATCAAAAGTAAATAAGCAAAAGAAACAAATAAAATCTTTTTTGTGTTTTTGTGATTTTCAGAACAAGAAACTAAAACATAACAAAATAAAGGTGATATAAAACATCGAATGGAGAGGGAAAGAAATACTCCCCCAAGCTTGGGATCAAGCTAGTATGCCGGAGGGTAACCGTACCCACCACTTCCATCTCCAGGGAAGTACCCATAATGGTAGCCTTGCATCCCTGGGTTTTGGGGCTCCTCTTGAGGTTGCACTTCTTCCACTATCCACTTCCCGGTAGTCCTGTCAAAAAGGTCAGCACGAGGGAGCCTAATGGACACATTTTGTCCATTAGAACTCTTATAGCTATACATATAATGATCCCCATGCCTTTCACTCATTTCCATGCGAGAAGTCAAAGTAAAATCAAGTAAATTAGACTCTCTCACAAGCCTACCCATGTCATCACCAAAACCCCTCTCCTCCTTAATGTGCTCATATACTAAAGTAGCAATGGCACCAGCATAAATAGGAGTGTAATCAGTATTATTCCTTATCACAGCCAAGTGTAAAGTCCTAGCAAGAATTACTCCCAAGTTATACTCACACGGTGTTCCCTATTTTGCACATTTAAGTAAATATACCATTGGTCCAGTGCAAGCAGAAGTGTTATCTCTAGCAAGAAATCCTCTTGCAAGGAACAAAGCGAAGTATCTCAAACCGGGGTGCTGTATGTGAGTGAATTTACCCCTATTAAGTCTCTCGGGAACATTCTTAGAAATACTATGCCAGAAAGCGACAAGTTCTTGATTAGAATCAGCACGGGTTTCATCCCAACTTCCCGTGTTCTCTATGCGAATAGCTTTGCAGAATTCATCTAATGACATAACAAGGCGTTGCCCTCTCATAGTAAATTTTATTACAAAGGTGGGGGGCGGTGGCTTACTCTTCTTACCGAGTTTGTAGTTGTCGGGGCCCTCAAACCGGAATGTAGAGAGGAATTCCCGCGAGAGTTCCTCGTATATCTCCCTTGGATGACGGGAGAACTCAAGTAGGCCAGTTGCAGTGGCAAAGGCGTTGAAGTCTTCTCCTATCCCCCAATGATCAAGAACCACGGGGTCTTGCCATTTGGTTGCATGAATCCGCAACCTCTCTCCCGCATACACCGCACTATCTTCCCATAGGTGGTTATCATCATAATGAGAGACAATTTGCTACCCGCATGGGTAGCTACACACCCATGCGTTATACAGAGATGCAAGCCGTATGTATCCGTTTTAGCTTGTTTTCCTAGTAAAACACGTATATTTGTGTACAAAACTGGTTTCGGAATTTTCAAAAAAATATTATTTTAGTCGTCATTTTCAGCTTTTTTTCATAGTTGACTTTTTTGTTTACTTTTGGGACAAACTTTAATAAAAAAATCACAGCGGATGGAAATTTTTTTGAAAAAAATTTAAAAATAATTTTTAATAATTCTATCAACTCTACTAGTGACATCCCCTTGTCTACTTGAGTAATCTCATTTTACCGTTGCATATACGTTTCGGTCAAACTTAGGGTGTGTAGCTACCCATGGGGGTAGCAAGTCTTTTCCGTCATCATAATTATCTGAAACTCTTGATGCTCTTCTCTTAGGTCTTGAAGTCATTCCTAACAACCCTTTCCCCTTGTTCATCATGGTACCTTGCTGTGCAAAAATAACACCCAACAAAAATTAAGATGCAACACTCTAAAACAACATTGAGCCCTCCATAACTAGTCCCCACATCAATATCATGCATCAATATCAACTAGAGAACTTAAATCAATGGACTTCTCAAGCATTTTAGGTGACACCTAGTGCAGCAAAATACTTCATATATAAAGCATAAGAACAAAAAGTAATTGGATGGGTGGAGGAGTCACATACCAAGGAGTAAACCCACCAAACAGATTTGAGAAATCTGCCCTAAACTTGGAGATCGAAGGATACCAGGAAGAACGAGCACGGGGAAATTTTGGGAAAATACCTGGAGGTGGTTTTCTGTCGAGGGAAAGGAGATGAGCACTTGCTCCCCACCTAACTCCCCCTGGGGGGCCAAGTTAGTGGGTCCCATGCGGCCAAGGAATCTGGCCGTGTGGGACACTCTCTTTTCGTCCCTGGTGGCCTCCTGGTGTCCCACTTTTGGGTGTTGGTCCCTCTGGTAAAATAACTTACCTCCAAATTTTTCTGGAATTTTTCGAGAAAATTTTCCGAAGAGGATTTTTCAAACTTCATATTCTGGAATTTTCTGAACTCTGAAATAATTATATCTATGCATATACTCTAAAATTTTAAGATAAACAGAATTTAAATGCAACACAATTTTTATGGGAATCAAGCTTTAACATTTCCACATTAGTAATGAGGTCGATCAAGTCTCATTAATAATATGTAAAAGATATAATAAATGATTCTTATTTTATATATAGAGAAGAAATCCAAGTTACCTCATATTTGATCGGAATAGTTCCAATCATCAAGGTAGCATATTTTGGTTCAGGAGGTGGTAGTGCAAATTCAAAGCTTCCAACTATAAGAGTATTTCTTTGAATAGAATTCACACTCTTGTTTATCATTGTGACAGGATTCTTCTTGGGAAAATAAATGGTATGCTCATTTCCTTTGACATTAAATGTCACTTTGCTCTCAGTGCAATTTATCACCGCTCATGCAGTGTTTAAAAAAGGTCTTCCAAGAATAATAGATAGATTATCATCCTCAGGCATTTCTAATATGACAAAGTCTGTAGGTATTAAAACATTAGCAATAGAGATGGGAACATCCTCACATATACCTATGGGCACATCAGCTGATTTGTCAGCCATTTGCAGTGAAACTTCAGTTGGAACCAATTTGTTTAGGTTAAGTTTCTTATACAAAGAAAAAGGCATAACACTAACACCAGCTCCTAAATCACATAAGGCATATTTCACATAAGTTTCTTTAATATGACAAGGAATAGTTGGAATACCGGGATCTCCACGCTTTTCAGGCATTTTCCCTTTAAATGAATAATTAGCAAGCATAGCAGTAATTTCTTCATTAGGTATCTTCCTTTTATTGGTGACGATATCTTTCATATATTTTGAATATGGAGGAATTTTAATAGCATCAACAAGAGGAATTTGTAGATATAAGGTTTTAATTAATTCAAGAAACTTCTCAAATCTAGCATCATCCAAGGATTTCATTACCTCTTGGGGATATGGTATGGGTCTTTGCACCCATGGATCCCTCTCTTTACCTTTTTGTTGATTTGGATGCTTCTTCTTTTTATTCTTCTCAATAGATGGTTGAGGGTATTCTTTTTCAGGAGGTTTAGGTTCTTCAATCTTTTCAGCTTCATGTTGCTCTTCTTCAGGTGGAGATGATTCCTCTTCTTCATTATCATCATCTTCAGTCTCAGCATCAGAAATAGAAATATCCTTGTCTTGTTCTTGAGAATTGACATTATCTTTGTTTTCATTGGGAGATTTTCCTGCAGAAGATTTCTTCTTGAGAGCCTCTTGCTCTTTCCTCTTGGGATGGTCTTCAGGATAGTCAGGATCCTGAGTACTTGCACCACCTCTAGTATTAACTCCACAAACCTGTTTCTTCTCAGTAAGATTTGCATACAATTGATTTTGAAGAGAAACCATTTGTTCAACTTGATTATTCATCATCTCACAATGTTTAATAATTCTTTTAACCTCTCCCACACTAGCATTCATATTTTCCCGAAGAAATTTAATCTTATGAGAGTTTTCCATAATTTTCATTCTAATATCATGCTCTTCAGGGTTATTATGATAAGCAAAATCATCAACATAAGATACTTCAACAGGAGGTGTTACCTTTTCATTACCTTCCATAGAGCTTACAGCATTAACTTGAATAGGGAAGCAAGGTTGATCAGTAGGAAGTTTAACACCCAATTCAGATAATTGCTTGAGATGAGAGGTTTTAATTCCCTTCTCTTTCATATCCTTGGAAGCTCCTTTCATTCCTTCTTCATTTAATTCAAGAATGCCTCCTTTCTTCTCCGAGAATATCTCTCTTCCATCAAACTCTTCAATATTCCAATCTTCATAATTTCTGGAGATAGTTTCCAATAACTCGGTAGCTTCATCAACGGTCCTTTCCCTGAAAACATTACCTGCAATACTATCAAGATAGCTTCTAGTATTTTCAGTTAGTCCATTGTAAAATATATCAAGGATCTCATTACTCTTGAAGCCATGGGTAGGACATTTCCTAACCATCTTACTGTACCTCCCCCAAGCTTGGGGTAAATCCTCCTTCTCTTTCTGTGAAAATTTGCTAATCTCAATAATTAAACCATGGACCTTGTCAGCAGGGAAATATTTATTATAGAATACCTGCAAGCATTCCTCTTTGCTAGTAATAGCTCCAGGTTCTAGATGATTATACCAAATTTTAGCATTTCCTCCCAAGTTAAAAGGAAACAACTTTAAGAAATAATAACGTTGGTGGATTTCATTTTTACCAAATAACACAGACAAATCATGCAAAGCAGCAATGTGTTCAAAAGGAAATTCAATATCTCTACCATAAAACTTAGACTTCTCAGCTTTTTCAATTATTTCAGGATCAACACTAAACTCATAATCTTTCTCTTTAATTTTAATAGCAGGAGCATTCGTTTTCTTAGTAACAGGGAAATAATCATCAAGAGGAGAATTTGCATAGCTATCAAGTTTTTCCAATTTATCAAAATTCGAATCCATAAAAGCCATAGTAAATGCATCTTCTTCCTCAGAAGAAGTTTCATGCTCATCATCAGAATATTCATTATCTTCTAACTCAGACTCCACATTTTCAATAATAGAAGATTCAGGTAATTCAGGCAATTCAGGTGTTTCAGTTATCTCAGATGTTTCAGGTGTCACTTCTTTGTCTATGCTACCACATATTAAATCATTTTCAGTACTAGAGACATTTTAGACAATGGTGAACTAGATAAAGCCTTTCCTTTTTTCTTAGTAACAATAGCAGAAGCAACATCAGGCGAAAAGTTTTGCCTACTTGGCAAATCAGTACCTCTACGAGTAGTTGAAGGCCTTACTCCCTTCGGAGTATTCTTTTCCTTTCCCATAGTTGGGAACAAGCAAGTGCAGCAAATAAATGATAACAAGTTGTCTTACCAATAAAGCTAGGTTCCCCGGCAACGGCACCAGAAAACGTCTTGATACCCACAAGTATAGGGGATCGCTGAAATCTTCGTTGGGAAGTATTACCCAAATTTATAGTTCGACTCGATGGGAACACAAGAATACCAATAAGACTTTAGCAATTGAGGCGTCACTCTCAATCACACCTGTATATCAATAAACTTGCAGCAGTAATAGTGATGGCAGCAGAATGGTTCAAGCAAACAAAATAAAACAGCAGTAGTAAACAAGGGTTTCCCAGTTTTCACCGGAAAAGTGAAAGTGCAACTCAGAGATTTAAAACGTAGGCATGAGGTGACAGCGGGGTGTTGCATGAATAAGATTGATCATATAATAAGATTCATATAGCAATGGGACTTGTCTCTAACTCCGATATATGTAGGTATGTGTTCCATAATTAGTTGTGCGCACTAACCAAGAGAATTTGCACAACATCTATTGTCCTACCTGCCCATTTCACCGGGGCCAACTTGGAACTACAGGTAATTAAGGTCTACCCTTTCGAATAGCCCGGAACAACGCATTAACACTTCATGAACACATAGAATCCTCAAACTAAAACATCTCCCCCTTGTTTTCCCTATATGTCATATTTAGGGTTCACAGGTTCAACATAATAGCAGGTGATACACTTTGCAGATAAATACCAAACTCAATTATATGATGGGGCAAAATAAGTTCAGTACTGAAATCATGCCACTCGGGCCCTAGTAGCAAGCATTAAACATAGCATAAGTACATCAACACAATACAAAAATATCCTCAAGATACATGATCAATCTCATCCAATCCCCATCCACCTCATGTGCCTACAGCGGACTACTCACACATGGTGATGGTGAGGGAGCTCATGGTCGATGGAGATGAAGGCGGTGAAGATGGCGGTGAAGACGGCCTCCGGATCCCTCCTCTGGGGAGAAATCCTGGATCAATCTGACTCCAAAAACGAAGATCGTGGTGGTGGCGGCGCTCTGTTTCGCGAATCGACCTCCCCTTCTAGGTCAGCCACTTTTTCATAAATATGAGGGGGTCCGTGAAAGCCGAAGGTGTAACATCCCAATCTTTTATTTGGATGTTTTGCATTTAGAGCATGTGCATTTCATCATGGCATCATTTGAAAAATTTGCATTTGCTTGTTTGCATCTTTTCCCAAAAGATTTAAACTCTAAAACCCTATTTTGATTTAATCAAAATTCAACAAGCTATATATATATATATATGCTTGTGGATATGTGCAAAAGCACCCTTTTATAGTCAAATATGACAGAGGGCAATTTTACAAATTTTTCAAAAGAGGTTTGACTCAATTCTGAGTTCAAATTCAAAAGTTATAAAGAAAACAGTAAAACAGAAAAAGAAAAATAGAAAAGAAAAAAAAACGAGTGGGCAAGCTAGTTGGGCCGCAGCCCAACCAACACACCGCGCGCGCGCAGCCAAGGCCGGCCCGTTTCTTTTTTTTTCCGCACCGGCCGGCCCATCCTTCTTTTTCTTTTCTTTTCCTTTTTCCCTGCCCGCAACCTGTTCGACAGAATGACTCCGAACCGGGCACGGCTCCGTTCCGAGAAAATCTCAACAAACTCTTGACCCCTCGGCCAAGACTCGACGCCTATATATACCCCCTACCCCGTGACTCGATCTCCACCAAAAATTTCCAAACCCTAGCTCGAGTTCGAGCTCGGGAACGCGATCGACGTCTGCCGCCGCCGCCACCGAAGGTTCCGAGCTAGATCTTCGCCACCACCGTACAATCCAGCACCTCTAACCTTGTCTTTCTAGTTCCCCTATCAATTTCGCATCCGGCTTATATTTTCTTTTTGCAAACGGAGGTCTACAACTCTCGAAATCTTCGCCGAAGCACCGTCAGATCTGAGCTCGAGATTCCATCGTCACCGTCGTTTGGAGCACCGTGAGCCGCCAACGAGGACATCCCCGACCCTGCCGTGAGCTCAGCTACCTGGAGGACATCTTCTTCGAGCCTCGGGACCGCCAGGACGCCGGCAGCCTCGACGTCCACGACGCTAGGTGAGCACCACCGCGATTCCCAGAAGCTTTCGTTCCCGTCCGTTGGATCTGATCTGGACGGTACAGATCGGATCACTTAAGTGAACCGGTACCAGCCTACCAGATCGCGCCGCGTGGCGGTCCAGTCAGCGCCTGCGCCAGCGCGCAGTCAGCGCCCAGTCAGCGAATCTTTAATTCGTTTTAAAATTCCAGAAATTGGTTAAAACTTGTAATTCAATAGTAAATCAACCGTAAGTCCGAATTTAACGTTTAATATACCAAACGAATCAGAAAAATCAGATCTTTCCAGATCTGTAATAAAATTCAACTTTTAACGAATTTTTATTTCGGTATTTTACAAATCTTGTTAATTGGTAATTTGATAATAACTTTTTATCTATAGATCTAATTGAATTATTTTCTTCGGCCAAATTTCTTAAAATTAAATCTTCTGTCCAGAAAACATTAAACCTAAAATCATGAACTAAGTTTTGATTTATTAATTGTAGATCCATGTTTAACCCTTTAATCAACATTAACTCGATCCTTTTGGTTTGTTGCATTAAAAATATTTCTCATGCATCATATAATCCAGAGAACTAAAGTTAATGTTTTGTGCCCAATTAACATGTCATGCATGCATATGTGTATGTTTGCTTTGTCTCTTATTGTTGTGAACGTGTAATCATGTAGAGAACGACGCTTGTGACTGTTGCTGGCAATTGTGAGGATTGTGTGAACCCCTACGAGGATTAAGGCAAGTGATGCAACCATACCTCCTATTATTTTCCTACTATGCATCTAGTCTTATTTTTGTAGATATGCATGAGTAGGAGTTGAATTGTATGCTATGCTAATAGGTGACTCACTAAACCCCAAGTGAGTTACCATATGTATCCTTGTAGTATTATTCCACCATGAAACCACCGTTAAAACCTGCTTAGTTGCTTAGACGTGGTTGTGGGATCACATTATTGAGAATGAAGTTGTATTCATAGTTATTCTTTTGCAAATCTAATAAAACAACATTAATTTAATTTGATATCTGGGTGGTAATTGGTCGGTACTGGTGGGAAATAGTTGAGTGGCTGCTCGGGTCCGTAGTATCCGAGTAGGTGCACTTGTGAACGGCCACCCAGGTCCCTGAGAATTAATGTGGAGTCTTGTTTAGTAGCTTACGAGTACAACCGTAGGTCAACATAGTATGGGCGTTGACTTAGCTGAATAAGTTATGGTGCTTGTACCTGTCGTGGCCAGCAGATGTAGTTTAGTAGGTTGGACAGGGCGCGCAGAGGACTCAAGGATCATCTCCCAAAAGCTTCGGTGTGTTTCTCTCCCAACTACGATACAAATTGGGTGTCGTGGTAAATGGGGTTAAATGCATTCTACGGGTAAAGTGTACAACACTCTCGAGAGTTTTAAATCTAAGTACTTAGCCGTGTCCCCGGTTACGGACATCTTGAGCAACTAGACTAGATCCTACAAGAGTTCTCACTCATTCCAACTTCAATAATTAAAAATTTGATGGGTGAACCAAAGGGTAGGAGCACTGGTATCTATCGGTGTCCAATGATTGTTTATCTTTATTGTAAAATTGTTTATCAAATTGATAGGATAAAATTGCTTTTATGCAAAGAGCCTTCAAGTCCACCTAGCCCAAAAGCATGTAGTAGCTAGGTAGACTAGTGTTCAATTAATAACTTGCTCACTTGCCAGTACAAATCCCAATGTACTGACCGTATTCGCGAACGGCTGCAATTGCACTATTGCAGGTACGATATTACGTAGGTCTTGGAGCTACACCCGGCACGTACGCCTGTGGCACGAGTTGATTGGAGCTTCATTATCGTTTATTTTCCGTTGTGTGCTTTTATTTCAATAAAGTTATTTTGTGCTAGCGTCAATGCTATGCAAAGATGTAAGGATTCTTTGTTATTCTGGATCATTACGTTGTAATAAAGACGCCTTGTGCTTTGATACCATCTGTAGGGACTCGACCCAATAATATGGATCTCGTCTATGAGTATAGTGCTAGTCCCGGACCGACTCGCTAGCACACTCGAGGCACTATATGGTAGAAAGTGCAGGACCCCGCTACTGTGGAGTGGAGTAGGAGAGCGTAGTCTGTTCGGACCTGACATTATCAAGGATGCTGAGGAGAAGGTCAGATTGATTCGAGACAGGCTCAAGATAGCGCAATCAAGGCAGAAGAGTTATGCAGATTCGAAGCGTAGAGAGGTCACGTATGAGATTGGAGATAGAGCGTATCTTCGCGTTTCACCACTACGCGGTGTTAAGCGCTTTGGCATCAAAGGGAAGCTAGCACCAAGATTTATTGGATCATACAAGATTCTGTCATGAAAGGGAGAAGTAGCTTATCAGCTAGAGCTACCAGAAGTCTTGTCCAATGTACACAATGTGTTCCATGTGTCCCAGTTGAAGAAGTGTCACCCAGAGATGGCAGATACACCATTGAGGGATACAGTACCGCTCGAGGAGGTCCAGTTGGAGAGTGATCTCACATATGAGGAGAAGCCAGTCAAGATCCTAGAGACAGCAGAAAGAATTACTCGCACCAAGACGATCAAGTTCTGCAAAGTCCGGTGGAATCATCACACAGATGAGGAAGCCACATGGGAGTGAGAAGATGATCTTCGAGAAGACCATCCGAACCTATTTGCTGACCAAACCGATTCTCGAGGACGAGAATCATCTTAAGGGGGTTAGTCTGTAACATCCCAATCTTTTATGGGAAATGATAGTAATCCCCCGGGGGATCTCGCTGTTTTCATCCTCCGCCTTCCCGTGACGCCACGCGTCCTACAAGACGGTCTCGCAGCTCACCTTATCCCATCGAAACGCAGAACAACCACTCGTTCCTCGTCCAGTTCCTCTGGCGAGGGGACGGCTCCGCTGCTTCCCGCACCTCGCCTGGCCGTGGACGAGGGCCCGTGCCGCCGTCAACCTCTGAGGCCCGCCCCGCCGCCGCCCAGGAAGAGGCCCTGCGCCGCCGCGCGCCTTCGCCGTCCATGGACGGCCCCCTGCGCGCCGCTTTGCTCCGCTACGCGCCTCCGCCGTCGTGGGGCGGGGCTCCTGCGCGCCTCCGCCGTCGTCGTGGGGCGGGGCTCCTGCGCGCCTCCGCCTCCTCGAGCCCGGCACCATGGACTCCCTACGCTCGGGGCCCTACGGCAACATCTTCCGCCCCGACAACTTCGTGTTCGGCCAGTCCGACGCGGGAACAACTGGGCCAAGGGCCACTACACCGAGGGTGCAGAGCTCATCGATTCCGTCCTCGACGTCGTCCGCAAGGAGGCCGAGAACTGCGACTGCCTCCAAGGTCTGTGCCTGCTCCCTCGCTCCTCCTCTGCTTAGTTTGTCAGATTTGGAAGAAATGGTTGCTGACCGAGGGAGGATCTGTGTCGGCCAGGGTTCTAGGTGTGCCACTCGCTGGAGGAGGAGGCCGATCTCCAGGACTAGCTGATGATCCCCACTGCAAAATCGACTGAAGCTACTGATGGTTAATGGTTCTCTTGTTGTGTTAATTAAATGTTCAGGGTTCTCTTGCTACCGACCGTCGGCAGTGGTGCTGCCATCTGTGTCCCGGAGTGCTATCGTAGGTACGTGGCATTGCTACCACGGAAGGCTGACGGAGCTGCCATCGGCTTGCAGTGTTGCTACCGACTTTGAACGGGCTGCTACAATCGACCGGAGGTGGTGCTCCCAGGAGACCGCGGAGTTGCTACCGATGTTGGTGCTGCTGCAATCGGAGGATCGTCGGAAGAATTTTTTGCTACGATGCTGCAATATAATTTTTTTTGCTATTATAGTTATGTGGTATTGCTACAATATAATAAGTTTTTTGCTACCATGTCGGCGAGGTCTCTTTTTGCTACATTTTGTTTTGCTGTTTTTGCATCATAACTCTCATCAGAGGACCTCGCCAGATTTTTTTTGCTACAATGCTGCAATATACCAAATTTTTTGCTATTATAGTTATGTGGTGTTGCTACAATACTATAAATATTTTGCTACGATGTCTCCGGTGAGGTCTTCGTTGATGTCTCCGGCGATGTCTCCGGTGAAGTCGATTTTGCTACAATAGCACATTTTTTTTGCTGTGAGATCTCCGGCGAGGTCTCCGGTGAGGTCCCGGCGAAGTCAGACTTTTCTTTTTCTATTTTGTGGACGAACCGTTTTTTGCTACCTGGAGCAAAAGCGGGTTATTATTTGCTACATGGAGCAAAAGCGGGATTTGGACAGAAAAAAAAAAACACGTGTCAGCACGGGGACCCGGGGGATGGGAACGTCCCGATCCCCCGGGGGACGCTCAGCACTGCCCATCTTTTATTTGGATGTTTTGCATTTAGAGCATGTGCATTTCATCATGGCATCATTTGAAAAATTTGCATTTGCTTGTTTGCATCTTTTCCCAAAAGATTTAAACTCTAAAACCCTATTTTGATTTAATCAAAATTCAACAAGCTATATATATATATATGCTTGTGGATATGTGCAAAAGCACCCTTTTATAGTCAAATATGACAGAGGGCAATTTTACAAATTTTTCAAAAGAGGTTTGACTCAATTCTGAGTTCAAATTCAAAAGTTATAAAGAAAACAGTAAAATAGAAAAAGAAAAATAGAAAAGAAAAAAAAACGAGTGGGCAAGCTAGTTGGGCCGCAGCCCAACCAACGCACCGCGCGCGCGCAGCCAAGGCCGGCCCATTTCTTTTTTTTCCGCACCGGCCGGCCCATCCTTCTTTTTCTTTTCTTTTCCTTTTTCCCTGCCCGCAACCTGTTCGACAGAATGACTCCGAACCGGGCACGGCTCCGTTCCGAGAAAATCTCAACAAACTCTTGACCCCTCGGCCAAGAATCGACGCCTATATATACCCCCTACCCCGTGACTCGATCTCCACCAAAAATTTCCAAACCCTAGCTCGAGTTCGAGCTCGGGAACGCGATCGACGTCTGCCGCCGCCGCCACCGAAGGTTCCGAGCTAGATCTTCGCCACCACCGTACAATCCAGCACCTCTAACCTTGTCTTTCTAGTTCCCCTATCAATTTAGCATCCGTCTTATATTTTCTTTTTGCAAACGGAGGTCTACAACTCTCGAAATCTTCGCCGAAGCACCGTCAGATCTGAGCTCGAGTTTCCATCGTCACCGTCGTTTGGAGCACCGTGAGCCGCCAACGAGGACATCCCCGACCCTGCCGTGAGCTCAGCTACCTGGAGGACATCTTCTTCGAGCCTCGGGACCGCCAGGACGCCGACAGCCTCGACGTCCACGACGCTTGGTGAGCACCACCGCGATTCCCAGATGCTTTCGTTCCCGTCCGTTGGATCTGATCTGGACGGTACAGATCGGATCACTTAAGTGAACCGGTACCAGCCTACCAGATCGCGCCGCGTGGCGGTCCAGTCAGCGCCTGCGCCAGCGCGCAGTCAGCGCCCAGTCAGCGAATCTTTAATTCGTTTTAAAATTCCAGAAATTGGTTAAAACTTGTAAATTCAATAGTAAATCAACCGTAAGTCCGAATTTAACGTTTAATATACCAAACGAATCAGACAAATCAGATCTTTCCAGATCTGTAATAAAATTCAACTTTTAACGAATTTTTATTTTCGGTATTTTACAAATCTTGTTAATTGGTAATTTGATAATAACTTTTTATCTATAGATCTAATTGAAATAATTTCTTCGGCTAACTTTCTTAAAATTAAATCTTCTGTCCAGAAAACTTTAAACCTAAAATCATGAACTAAGTTTTGATTTATTAATTGTAGGTCCATGTTTAACCCTTTAATCAACATTAACTCGATCCTTTTGGTTTGTTGCATTAAAAATATTTCTCATGCATCAAATAATCCAGAGAACTAAAGTTAATGTTTTGTGCCCAATTAACATGTCATGCATGCATATGTGTATGTTTGCTTTGTCTCTTATTGTTGTGAACGTGTAATCATGTAGAGAACAATGCTTGTGACTGTTGCTGCAATTGTGAGGATTGTGTGAACCCCTACGAGGATTAAGGCAAGTGATGCAACCATACCTCCTATTATTTTCCTACTATGCATCTAGTCTTATTTTTGTAGATATGCATGAGTAGGAGTTGAATTGTATGCTATGCTAATAGGTGACTCACTAAACCCCAAGTGAGTTACCATATGTATCCTTGTAGTATTATTCCACCATGAAACCACCGTTAAAACCTGCTTAGTTGCTTAGACGTGGTTGTGGGATCACATTATTGAGAATGAAGTTGTATTCATAGTTATTCTTTTGCAAATCTAATAAAACAACATTAATTTAATTTGATATCTGGGTGGTAATTGGTCGGTACTGGTGGGAAATAGTTGAGTGGCTGCTCGGGTCCGTAGTATCCGAGTAGGTGCACTTGTGAACGGCCACCCAGGTCCCTGAGAATTAATGTGGAGTCTTGTTTAGTAGCTTACGAGTACAACCGTAGGTCAACATAGTATGGGCGTTGACTTAGCTGAATAAGTTATGGTGCTTGTACCTGTCGTGGCCAGCAGATGTAGTTTAGTAGGTTGGACAGGGCGCGCAGAGGACTCAAGGATCATCTCCCAAAAGCTTCGGTGTGTTTCTCTCCCAACTACGATACAAATTGGGTGTCGTGGTAAATGGGGTTAAATGCATTCTACGGGTAAAGTGTACAACACTCTCGAGAGTTTTAAATCTAAGTACTTAGCCGTGTCCCCGGTTACGGACATCTTGAGCAACTAGACTAGATCCTACAAGAGTTCTCACTCATTCCAACTTCAATAATTAAAAATTTGATGGGTGAACCAAAGGGTAGGAGCACTGGTATCTATCGGTGTCCAATGATTGTTTATCTTTATTGTAAAATTGTTTATCAAATTGATAGGATAAAATTGCTTTTATGCAAAGAGCCTTCAAGTCCACCTAGCCCAAAAAGCATGTAGTAGCTAGGTAGACTAGTGTTCAATTAATAACTTGCTCACTTGCCAGTACAAATCCCAATGTACTGACCGTATTCGCGAACGGCTGCAATTGCACTATTGCAGGTACGATATTACGTAGGTCTTGGAGCTACACCCGGCACGTACGCCTGTGGCACGAGTTGATTGGAGCTTCATTATCGTTTATTTTCCGTTGTGTGCTTTTATTTCAATAAAGTTATTTTGTGCTAGCGTCAATGCTATGCAAAGATGTAAGGATTCTTTGTTATTCTGGATCATTACGTTGTAATAAAGACGCCTTGTGCTTTGATACCATCTGTAGGGACTCGACCCAATAATATGGATCTCGTCTATGAGTATAGTGCTAGTCCCGGACCGACTCGCTAGCACACTCGAGGCACTATATGGTAGAAAGTGCAGGACCCCGCTACTGTGGAGTGGAGTAGGAGAGCGTAGTCTGTTCGGACCTGACATTATCAAGGATGCTGAGGAGAAGGTCAGATTGATTCGAGACAGGCTCAAGATAGCGCAATCAAGGCAGAAGAGTTATGCAGATTCGAAGCGTAGAGAGGTCACGTATGAGATTGGAGATAGAGCGTATCTTCGCGTTTCACCACTACGCGGTGTTAAGCGCTTTGGCATCAAAGGGAAGCTAGCACCAAGGTTTATTGGACCATACAAGATTCTGGCACGAAAGGGAGAAGTAGCTTATCAGCTAGAGCTACCAGAAGTCTTGTCCAATGTACACAATGTGTTCCATGTGTCCCAGTTGAAGAAGTGTCACCCAGAGATGGCAGATACACCATTGAGGGATACAGTACCGCTCGAGGAGGTCCAATTGGAGAGTGATCTTACATATGAGGAGAAGCCAGTCAAGATCCTAGAGACAGCAGAAAGAATTACTCGCACCAAGACGATCAAGTTCTGCAAAGTCCAGTGGAATCATCACACAGAAGAGGAAGCCACATGGGAGCGAGAAGATGATCTTCGAGAAGACCATCCGAACCTATTTGCTGACCAAACCGATTCTCGAGGACGAGAATCATCTTAAGGGGGTTAGTCTGTAACATCCCAATCTTTTATGGGAAATGATAGTAATCCCCCGGGGGATCTCGCTGTTTTCATCCTCCGCCTTCCCGTGACGCCACGCGTCCTACAAGACGGTCTCGCAGCTCACCTTATCCCATCGAAACGCAGAACAACCACTCGTTCCTCGTCCAGTTCCTCTGGCGAGGGGACGGCTCCGCTGCTTCCCGCACCTCGCCTGGCCGTGGACGAGGGCCCGTGCCGCCGTCGACCTCTGAGGCCCGCCCCGCCGCCGCCCAGGAAGAGGCCCTGCGCCGCCGCGCGCCTTCGCCGTCCATGGACGGCCCCCTGCGCGCCGCTTTGCTCCGCTACGCGCCTCCGCCGTCGTGGGGCGGGGCTCCTGCGCGCCTCCGCCGTCGTCGTGGGGCGGGGCTCCTGCGCGCCTCCGCCTCCTCGAGCCCGGCACCATGGACTCCCTACGCTCGGGGCCCTACGGCAACATCTTCCGCCCCGACAACTTCGTGTTCGGCCAGTCCGACGCGGGAACAACTGGGCCAAGGGCCACTACGACGAGGGTGCCGAGCTCATCGATTCCGTCCTCGACGTCGTCCGCAAGGAGGCCGAGAACTGCGACTGCCTCCAAGGTCTGTGCCTGCTCCCTCGCTCCTCCTCTGCTTAGTTTGTCAGATTTGGAAGAAATGGTTGCTGACCGAGGGAGGATCTGTGTCGGCCAGGGTTCTAGGTGTGCCACTCGCTGGAGGAGGAGGCCGATCTCCAGGACTAGCTGATGATCCCCACTGCAAAATCGACTGAAGCTACTGATGGTTAATGGTTCTCTTGTTGTGTTAATTAAATGTTCAGGGTTCTCTTGCTACCGACCGTCGGCAGTGGTGCTGCCATCTGTGTCCCGGAGTGCTATCGTAGGTACGTGGCATTGCTACCACGGAAGGCTGACGGAGCTGCCATCGGCTTGCAGTGTTGCTACCGACTTTGAACGGGCTGCTACAATCGACCGGAGGTGGTGCTCCCAGGAGACCGCGGAGTTGCTACCGATGTTGGTGCTGCTGCAATCGGAGGATCGTCGGAAGAATTTTTTGCTACGATGCTGCAATATAATTTTTTTTGCTATTATAGTTATGTGGTATTGCTACAATATAATAAGTTTTTTGCTACCATGTCGGCGAGGTCTCTTTTTGCTACATTTTGTTTTGCTGTTTTTGCATCATAACTCTCATCAGAGGACCTCGCCAGATTTTTTTTGCTACAATGCTGCAATATACCAAATTTTTTGCTATTATAGTTATGTGGTGTTGCTACAATACTATAAATATTTTGCTACGATGTCTCCGGTGAGGTCTTCGTTGATGTCTCCGGCGATGTCTCCGGTGAAGTCGATTTTGCTACAATAGCACATTTTTTTTGCTGTGAGATCTCCGGCGAGGTCTCCGGTGAGGTCCCGGCGAAGTCAGACTTTTCTTTTTCTATTTTGTGGACGAACCGTTTTTTGCTACCTGGAGCAAAAGCGGGTTATTATTTGCTACATGGAGCAAAAGCGGGATTTGGACAGAAAAAAAAAAACACGTGTCAGCACGGGGACCCGGGGGATGGGAACGTCCCGATCCCCCGGGGGACGCTCAGCACTGCCCATCTTTTATTTGGATGTTTTGCATTTAGAGCATGTGCATTTCATCATGGCATCATTTGAAAAATTTGCATTTGCTTGTTTGCATCTTTTCCCAAAAGATTTAAACTCTAAAACCCTATTTTGATTTAATCAAAATTCAACAAGCTATATATATATATATGCTTGTGGATATGTGCAAAAGCACCCTTTTATAGTCAAATATGACAGAGGGCAATTTTACAAATTTTTCAAAAGTGGTTTGACTCAATTCTGAGTTCAAATTCAAAAGTTATAAAGAAAACAGTAAAACAGAAAAAGAAAAATAGAAAAGAAAAAAAAAACGAGTGGGCAAGCTAGTTGGGCCGCAGCCCAACCAACGCACCGCGCGCACGCAGCCAAGGCCAGCCCATTTCTTTTTTTTCCGCACCGGCCGGCCCATCCTTCTTTTTCTTTTCTTTTCCTTTTTCCCTGCCCGCAACCTGTTCGACAGAATGACTCCGAACCGGGCACGGCTCCGTTCCTAGAAAATCTCGACAAACTCTTGACCCCTCAGCCAAGAATCGACGCCTATATATACCCCCTACCCCGTGACTCGATCTCCACCAAAAATTTCCAAACCCTAGCTCGAGTTCGAGCTCGGGAACGCGATCGACGTCTGCCGCCGCCGCCACCGAAGGTTCCGAGCTAGATCTTCGCCACCACCGTACAATCCAGCACCTCTAACCTTGTCTTTCTAGTTCCCCTATCAATTTAGCATCCGTCTTATATTTTCTTTTTGCAAACGGAGGTCTACAACTCTCGAAATCTTCGCCGAAGCACCGTCAGATCTGAGCTCGAGATTCCATCGTCACCGTCGTTTGGAGCACCGTGAGCCGCCAACGAGGACATCCCCGACCCTGCCGTGAGCTCAGCTACCTGGAGGACATCTTCTTCGAGCCTCGGGACCGCCAGGACGCCGACAGCCTCGACGTCCACGACGCTAGGTGAGCACCACCGCGATTCCCAGAAGCTTTCGTTCCCGTCCGTTGGATCTGATCTGGACGGTACAGATCGGATCACTTAAGTGAACCGGTACCAGCCTACCAGATCGCGCCGCGTGGCGGTCCAGTCAGCGCCTGCGCCAGCGCGCAGTCAGCGCCCAGTCAGCGAATCTTTAATT
Source organism: Puccinellia tenuiflora (assembly GCA_012064385.1). Lineage (NCBI taxonomy): Eukaryota > Viridiplantae > Streptophyta > Magnoliopsida > Poales > Poaceae > Puccinellia > Puccinellia tenuiflora. The sequence goes on from QRDG01001183.1 coordinate 92,268, forward strand.
CGTTTTAAAATTCCAGAAATTGGTTAAAACTTGTAAATTCAATAGTAAATCAACCGTAAGTCCGAATTTAACGTTTAATATACCAAACGAATCAGACAAATCAGATCTTTCCAGATCTGTAATAAAATTCAACTTTTAACGAATTTTTATTTTCGGTATTTTACAAATCTTGTTAATTGGTAATTTGATAATAACTTTTTATCTATAGATCTAATTGAAATAATTTCTTCGGCTAACTTTCTTAAAATTAAATCTTCTGTCCAGAAAACATTAAACCTAAAATCATGAACTAAGTTTTGATTTATTAATTGTAGATCCATGTTTAACCCTTTAATCAACATTAACTCGATCCTTTTGGTTTGTTGCATTAAAAATATCTCTCATGCATCATATAATCCAGAGAACTAAAGTTAATGTTTTGTGCCCAATTAACATGTCATGCATGCATATGTGTATGTTTGCTTTGTCTCTTATTGTTGTGAACGTGTAATCATGTAGAGAACAATGCTTGTGACTGTTGCTGCAATTGTGAGGATTGTGTGAACCCCTACGAGGATTAAGGCAAGTGATGCAACCATACCTCCTATTATTTTCCTACTATGCATCTAGTCTTATTTTTGTAGATATGCATGAGTAGGAGTTGAATTGTATGCTATGCTAATAGGTGACTCACTAAACCCCAAGTGAGTTACCATATGTATCCTTGTAGTATTATTCCACCATGAAACCACCGTTAAAACCTGCTTAGTTGCTTAGACGTGGTTGTGGGATCACATTATTGAGAATGAAGTTGTATTCATAGTTATTCTTTTGCAAATCTAATAAAACAACATTAATTTAATTTGATATCTGGGTGGTAATTGGTCGGTACTGGTGGGAAATAGTTGAGTGGCTGCTCGGGTCCGTAGTATCCGAGTAGGTGCACTTGTGAACGGCCACCCAGGTCCCTGAGAATTAATGTGGAGTCTTGTTTAGTAGCTTACGAGTACAACCGTAGGTCAACATAGTATGGGCGTTGACTTAGCTGAATAAGTTATGGTGCTTGTACCTGTCGTGGCCAGCAGATGTAGTTTAGTAGGTTGGACAGGGCGCGCAGAGGACTCAAGGATCATCTCCCAAAAGCTTCGGTGTGTTTCTCTCCCAACACGATACAAATTGGGTGTCGTGGTAAATGGGGTTAAATGCATTCTACGGGTAAAGTGTACAACACTCTCGAGAGTTTTAAATCTAAGTACTTAGCCGTGTCCCCGGTTACGGACATCTTGAGCAACTAGACTAGATCCTACAAGAGTTCTCACTCATTCCAACTTCAATAATTAAAAATTTGATGGGTGAACCAAAGGGTAGGAGCACTGGTATCTATCGGTGTCCAATGATTGTTTATCTTTATTGTAAAATTGTTTATCAAATTGATAGGATAAAATTGCTTTTATGCAAAGAGCCTTCAAGTCCACCTAGCCCAAAAAGCATGTAGTAGCTAGGTAGACTAGTGTTCAATTAATAACTTGCTCACTTGCCAGTACAAATCCCAATGTACTGACCGTATTCGCGAACGGCTGCAATTGCACTATTGCAGGTACGATATTACGTAGGTCTTGGAGCTACACCCGGCACGTACGCCTGTGGCACGAGTTGATTGGAGCTTCATTATCGTTTATTTTCCGTTGTGTGCTTTTATTTCAATAAAGTTATTTTGTGCTAGCGTCAATGCTATGCAAAGATGTAAGGATTCTTTGTTATTCTGGATCATTACGTTGTAATAAAGACGCCTTGTGCTTTGATACCATCTGTAGGGACTCGACCCAATAATATGGATCTCGTCTATGAGTATAGTGCTAGTCCCGGACCGACTCGCTAGCACACTCGAGGCACTATATGGTAGAAAGTGCAGGACCCCGCTACTGTGGAGTGGAGTAGGAGAGCGTAGTCTGTTCGGACCTGACATTATCAAGGATGCTGAGGAGAAGGTCAGATTGATTCGAGACAGGCTCAAGATAGCGCAATCAAGGCAGAAGAGTTATGCAGATTCGAAGCGTAGAGAGGTCACGTATGAGATTGGAGATAGAGCGTATCTTCGCGTTTCACCACTACGCGGTGTTAAGCGCTTTGGCATCAAAGGGAAGCTAGCCCCAAGATTTATTGGATCATACAAGATTCTGTCATGAAAGGGAGAAGTAGCTTATCAGCTAGAGCTACCAGAAGTCTTGTCCAATGTACACAATGTGTTCCATGTGTCCCAGTTGAAGAAGTGTCACCCAGAGATGGCAGATACACCATTGAGGGATACAGTACCGCTCGAGGAGGTCCAGTTGGAGAGTGATCTCACATATGAGGAGAAGCCAGTCAAGATCCTAGATACAGCAGAAAGAATTACTCGCACCAAGACGATCAAGTTCTGCAAAGTCCAGTGGAATCATCACACGGAAGAGGAAGCCACATGGGAGTGAGAAGATGATCTTCGAGAAGACCATCCGAACCTATTTGCTGACCAAACCGATTCTCGAGGACGAGAATCATCTTAAGGGGGTTAGTCTGTAACATCCCAATCTTTTATTTGGATGTTTTGCATTTAGAGCATGTGCATTTCATCATGGCATCATTTGAAAAATTTGCATTTGCTTGTTTGCATCTTTTCCCAAAAGATTTAAACTCTAAAACCCTATTTTGATTTAATCAAAATTCAACAAGCTATATATATATATATGCTTGTGGATATGTGCAAAAGCACCCTTTTATAGTCAAATATGACAGAGGGCAATTTTACAAATTTTTCAAAAGAGGTTTGACTCAATTCTGAGTTCAAATTCAAAAGTTATAAAGAAAACAGTAAAACAGAAAAAGAAAAATAGAAAAGAAAAAAAAACGAGCGGGCAAGCTAGTTGGGCCGCAGCCCAACCAACACACCGCGCGCGCGCAGCCAAGGCCGGCCCATTTCTTTTTTTTTCCGCACCGGCCGGCCCATCCTTCTTTTTCTTTTCTTTTCCTTTTTCCCTGCACGCAACCTGTTCGACAGAATGACTCCGAACCGAGCACGGCTCCGTTCCGAGAAAATCTCAACAAACTCTTGACCCCTCGGCCAAGACTCGACGCCTATATATACCCCCTACCCCGTGACTCGATCTCCACCAAAAATTTCCAAACCCTAGCTCGAGTTCGAGCTCGGGAACGCGATCGACGTCTGCCGCCGCCGCCACCGAAGGTTTATCGGTGTCCAATGATTGTTTATCTTTATTGTAAAATTGTTTATCAAATTGATGATAGGATAAAATTGCTTTTATGCAAAGAGCCTTCAAGTCCACCTAGCCCAAAAAGCATGTAGTAGCTAGGTAGACTAGTGTTCAATTAATAACTTGCTCACTTGCCAGTACAAATCCCAATGTACTGACCGTATTCGCGAACGGCTGCAATTGCACTATTGCAGGTACGATATTACGTAGGTCTTGGAGCTACACCCGGCACGTACGCCTGTGGCACGAGTTGATTGGAGCTTCATTATCGTTTATTTTCCGCTGTGTGCTTTTATTTCAATAAAGTTATTTTGTGCTAGCGTCAATGCTATGCAAAGATGTAAGGATTCTTTGTTATTCTGGATCTTTTCGTTGTAATAAAGACGCATTGTGCTTTGATAATTCATTTGTAATGAGTGTGCTAGCGAGTCGGTCCGGGACTAGCACTATACTCATAGACGAGATCCATATTATTGGGTCGAGTCCCTACAGAAGGAGAGGCGGTGCTCGAGGCGCCAGATAGGTGGGCCCATGCGGCCAAGGAATCTGGCTGCGTTGGGCCCCCTCTCTTGGCCCTCGGACGCTTTCTCGTGTCCATCTTTTGCACAACGCCCTTCTTTTCCATAAAAATTGACGTGGTATTTTTCCCCGATTTAATTTCCTGCAAAAACAACCAAAAATGAGACTTTGCTAAAAACAGCGTCAGATTCAGCAGTTTTATCCAAATATGGGAGGATTCCGGAGCAAATTATGAAGCAAAGTGCTTGGAAAAGTAGATGCATTTTAGATGCATCAGCGACTTAAACAAGCACACAATCCGTGTGCTTGTCCTTTCTTGTCTCTGATTGGTCGAGAGGGGGCATCTCCTCAACCTTATCTTCTTCTCCCTATCTCCTTCTCTCCTCCTCTCCCTTCTCTTCTTTCTTGTCCCACACTTCTCCAAGCCTCTCCCCTTCTCCTCCATCCTCCTCTCACCGGCGAGCACTGACGACAGCGGCGGCCGGGGACGGCCGGCTAGAACCACGACGGCCGGCGACCTCATCCACGATGGCAAGCTCCTCCACGACGGCGCCTCCTCCACGACGGCGAGCTCCTCCACGACGGTGCCTCCTTCATGACGGCGAGCTCCTCCACGACGGCGACCTCGACGACGACCTCCTCCACAACGGCGACCTCCTCCATGACGGCGACCTCCTCGACGACGGCGAGCTCCTCCATGACGGCGAGCTTCTCTAGGACGACGACCTCCTCCACGTCGCGAACAACTCCTCGAAGAGTGCCTACGAGCTGCCGGACACGCCGACGTGGGCGGTGGCCGGTGGCTTTTTTTAATTCGGAAATTCATAGCCGTGGCGCACCAAAACTAGGTGCGCCACGGGTATGTGTGAAAGTGCATGGTTGCCCCCATGCATGGTTTTGGTAATTAATGACAATCTCTATGGACTAATATTTGTATTGAGCTATATTTGTAGGTTGTCCATTAGCTTGGTTGTTCTCCATTTGTTGGAGTCAAGGTTAAGGGAAGGAGAAAAGTTTGTGTTGATCAAGGCTTTGTGCGGGTTGATCATCACTCAAGGCCAAGTGAATATATGCCGAAGAGGTGCTTCTCCCTTCTTGGTGTATGGGGGAGCGACAAGTGAATCTTCACCAAGCGAAGCGCAATGAAGAAAGGTGGTGCGTCTTGAGGAGTTGAAGATCGTCTTCATCGACCTCAAATGGTTTAAGCGCAAGGAAAAGGTATGATCTTGATAGGGTTTCTATTTTACCGGTCTGATGTTGTTTAGTGAGAGACCGGTTTATAGGATAGATAACCGTACTATCAAGAGAGGCTCTCGACCGAATATCTTGACCGTATCGTCATAGAGAGCACAAACCTTTGCATCCATGCAATCATCTTTATTGGTTCTTATTTGTCTCTTATCGTGTGTGGTCTTGGTGCTTGTCGTGCTTGTCATGACAAGGCTAAGTTCACCGAAAACGGTTTTCATATGCGTTCCCTATTGCGTTTTCGGTATTGGAGATTTTGCCAGTTCATCCGTGCGGAAGATTTCTCTCTTCCATTTCTTTGCAAAATCTCCATTGCTTGTTTGCCATTTTCAAAGGTTGCTTTTGTTGTCCTCTTTCCAACAAAATTGGTTTCACTTCATTCGGACTTCAATTGCAAAAGTTATAGAATTTCCGGTTTGCGAAAATGAGTTTGTAAACTTTCCCCATTTGTTTTTATAATATTTTCTTGGACTATGATGTTTCTCTGCATAATCTTGTTGTGCTCGTTGTGACGATTCCAACGAGTCCAAGATTATCGAAAACGGAGTTCGTGGGTGAAAGTTATCACGGTTTCAGTTTCCGGGTGTTCTGCTGTTTTTCCAGTTTCCGGTACTACCGGTCCCTCTGGCGGAACTACCGCTGGAATGTTCCGGACCAACTTCCGAAGGCCACTTCCGCTTACGAATTTTCGGTTCTGTTACCAAGCGAAAGTGGCACCGGAGCTGTACTACCGCTGGCCACTTCCGCGGCTACTTCCGGATACCACTTCCGCTTATGAAAAGTCGTTTCTGTTTCGAGCGGAAGTGGCACCGGAAGTAACCCCGGAAGTACCGGTAAACCGGTACTACCGGTGCTCACTGCGGAAGTACCGCCCCGGCGGGTTTTGCAGAGTACCGTTGGTGCGCTGATTTCTGTAGGGCGGTAGTACCGCCCTTTGGGCCGGTACTACCGGTCCTGCGGGAATCTGTGCCCCAACGGCCAGTTTTTCTGGGCTACCTACTTAAGGAGGTTTTCTTCCCCAACGGTTCTTTAACCTTTTTTGAACATCTTGAGCTCACTTGCTTTCCTCTCTCCTCCATTGTTGCTAACCTTGTGAGCTTGATTCCTCTCAATCCCTCCAATGATTCTTGCCCAAACTTAGGGATTCAAGAGAGGAGATCTAGATCTACCATTCCACCAATCAAAATCTCCTCTAAGTGAGGGGAACCTAGTGGATCTAGATTTTGGGTTGCTTTGTGTTCATCCCCTTTGTTCTTCCTCTCTTATTCCCCCCAAAACATTTGTTGCTTGGTTGGAATTTGAGAGTGAAGGACTGGACCACTTTGTGTGTTCTTGCCTCTTGCATTAGTTGCATCGGGTTGCTCTCTCCACGGTGATACGTGAAGTTGAAGGTTGAGAAACTTGTTACTCTTGGGTGCATTGTGTTCCCAAGAGCTTTGTGCCTCTTGGGTGCATTGTGTACCCTAGACGGTTTGGAGGTGCCGCGAAGACTTCGAGTTGTGAAGCTTCGGCACGAGTTTGGGAGCCCCAATTGAGTTGTGGGTGTGTGCCCCAAGAACGGTGTAAAAGGGCTCCGGAATCCGCCTCGAAGGATTCCGATAGTGGAAGGTGAACCAATCCCTTGGGTGAGGTTCATCGGAGAATAGGGTGAGGCCTTTGTGGCATCTTGAGTAGGTCTCTTGTGGCGAGCTCACACCCCTCCAACGAGACGTACTCCCTTAATAAGGAGGAACTCGGGAATACATCCTCGTCTCCGCGTGCCTCGGTTATTTCTATACCCGAGCTTTTACTTATGCAATTTACATTGTGATAGCCTTCGTGCTTGAAGTTTATATCTTGCTTTCACCTTGTTGCTTGCCTTGCTTAGCATAAGTTGTTGGTGCACATAGGTGAGCCTAGTATATTTAGGTTGTTGGCTTGTTAATTTAAACACATAGTTTTATTCCGCAATTATCAAGCCCTAAATAGAAAAAGTGTTAATCGCCTATTCACCCCCCTCTAGGCGACATCTCGGCATAGTTTGTTCTTTCAATTGGTATCAGAGCCTCGTCTCTCTTGTTTGGCTTTACCGCCTAGAGAGTAAAGATGCCGTCTAGCGATTTAGTGCACAATTCCTTGTTTAGATTTAATGGCACAAATTTTAATGTTTGGAAAACTCATATGCTTAATCACTTACGGGTCTTGGACCCCAATATTGAGCGTATCTTAGATATAGGTTTTTCTCCTCCAAAGGATTACGAAAGTACGACTTTAGAGGATGAGAAAAACTTATATCTAGATGCTCTAGCTTCTAATGAGTTTTGCAAATTTGTGAGTATTGTAGTTTTCGAGTCAATCATGCCTCTCCGGGATGTTCATGAGCTTTGGACCAAGCTACAAGAAAAATATGGAGTGTCCAACTCTATTGAGGATGATTGCTCTCCCTCCACCTCCGGCCGTGACGAGCTCTCGTCTTTGCCTACTTCACCAAAATGTGGTAAGCCACAAACCAATGTAATGGTGAGTAGTGATAGGCTTTGCAATATTGATAGTGAGCTCTTTTATGATGATCTTCTATCTCTATCTTGTTGCAACGCCTCATCTTTGGACTTAAACTCTTCTAGCACTCCAAATGTCATACATGCTAGTGTTGATAGTCCTTGTATATCATCCAAAAATTGCTTAGATAAATCTAATGATGATATGCTTACTTTATCTTGTTGTCATGATAAAAATGCTTGTGTTTCCTCTAACTCTTACATGAATAATAATGTAGAGGAAACCCAATTAGCTATGCAACAAGATGTGAACTTGAGTAGTTCAAAAATTAATTGCTCTTCTTCATCCACCTCTCATTGCCTTATGGCTAAATCTTCTTCTAGTAATGACAATGGTAATGATCATGATAATGATAATGATAATATTGATGAAGAAGATGATGTGGAAAAGGTTAATGCTCTCCTACAAAATAAAGGTCTAATGATTCTTAAAGCCTCCCTAACAAAAAAAATGCTCAATCTATTCTCTTTGAAATTATGGAGGCGCTAATGAGCGCGGGGAGACTATTGAGGCCTTGGAAGCAAGCCTTGAGAAAAGGGTAAGATCGAAAGAGATGATGCTATGGAAAGGAATCGTTAGAAGATGCTCTTGAGGAAGAGCATGAGACTCGTGCTTCTCTAGAGGAGAAACTAGAATCTATCGAGGAGTCTCATAATGAAATAATTGCTAAAATCATTAAAGAACGTGATCATGCTCATGCAAAATATAAAGTGTTTAAAATGGAAAATGCTAGATTAAATAATGAGCTTGACAAGTTGTCTTCTTCTATTCCTAGGTCAATGATGCTTGTGCTAATAACTCTATTTCTTGTGAAGCATCCACTTTGAAGGAGAATGTTGAGCTAAGTGCTCAAACTTGACTCGCTAACTAGCAAGTATAGGATGTTGGAAGAAAGTCATAAAAAGCTATCTAGCTCTAATGACGATCTTCTAGCATCCTATGCTAGTCTAAGTTAGCTCATGAGGCCATCACTACAAAGGTAAAATATAGTGAGTCTCATGTGGATATAGCACAACCGTAACTAAAATGCTATATTGCCATGTGCTAGTCCTAGTAGTTCATCCACTAAAAATGTGGCTACATCTTGTGATGAATTACTTGCTTTGCCTTGTTGTCATAACAATGAAGCCTCTACTTCCTCTAGTGCATTGTTGTCCTAACCATGTATAGGAAATAAATACCTCAAGTCCCAAGTCACTTCTTTGAAGAATGACTTGGAAAAGCGTCATGAAGGGAAGCGTGCACTTGACAACATGTTGAGTGTGCAACAATCCCTAATGACAAGATTGGACTTGGATTCAACTCACAACAATAAGGACAAGTCCAAGGTTGAGAAGAAGAAGAAGGGCCAAGTTCAAGTCAAGAATCCGGCCAAGATCACTTGCTTCGTGTGCAAGGTTGAAGGGCACCACGTTCGGGATTGCCCTATGAAGAAGAAGCCTCTTACTGAGAAGCAACTAGGGAGCGGCCCCTTGCTCAATCTCATGGTGCACCATGTGTTGAACAAAGGCCACCTCCAAGAAACTCAAGCCAATGCTCCTCGTTGAGGAGCCCATTAAGAAGAAGAAAGTCGGTGTTGCTACCTTTGTCGTGGCAAGATCATCTTGCTTCTTCATGCACTAAACGGTACCTCATCTAACCCTATCATAATTGATGATGATTATTCTCTTGGGAAGGATAGAAGTGGCAATGTGTTTGCCAAATATGTGGGAGCTCAAAGTGGTGTCAAGAAAAGCACCATTTGGGTTCCCAAACCTATTGTGACTAACCTCTTAGGACCCAACTTGGTTGGGGACCATCAAGCTTCAACTTGATCAATAGGTGATGTGGAGGACATTGGTGACTTGGCTATTTTAAGAATTAAGGGATCTTCATGGTTTATTTCTCAAGCCAAGTCAATTGGATTATACCACATATCTATCTCATATCCAATGCTCCTCCTTGCGGTAACTTGTATTTAATTCATATACTCATTGAAAGTTGCTTGCTCCCTTGCATGTGTTAGTTTTGTTCCTAGCATGTGCTTGATATGATATGCTACTTCCTACTTGTCTTGTTATTCAAGGTTGTGTATGTTAGTTGTGTATCATGTATATGTAACTTTGTGTTGAGCTTATTGGATCTTGTGTTGATTTCAATTGGCTCTTTGAGATATTAATGGATCCCATTTTGGGGGAGTGATGTGCTTTGTGCACCTCACAACCTAAAAATGTGTGTACATGAGGCACACCACCTAGTATTGATATTTCAATATTATCTAGTTACTATGTGTATCCATTTTCATGATAAATTCAAATTCTACAATGTCCATTAATTTCTCTAGTTGGTCTTATTTGCCTCTTGTTTAAAAATAAATGAATT